>JAVJIF010034513.1:0-189706 GCA_038442645.1 Agave tequilana
ATTCAAATTTGAAATTTAAAACGTTGGATAAAATACTAGAAATTACTAACTGTACAACAGTCAGAAACTGCTATTAGTTGACTAGGGTATGGAGGTTAGTCGACTATAAGAACAAAATTTTCCAAAGTTAGTCGACTAATTTAGAAAACAAGTCGACTATACTTAGAATGATACTAATAACAAGTTTCTGGAAATTGTTTTTAGTCGACTAGTAGAACAAGGGTAGTCGACAATATAAGGGGTTAGTCGACTATACTTTAGGGGAAGTCGACTAATTCTGATGACATACAATAAACAGAGAGTTGGGATATTTTTATGGAAAACTTAGTCGACTGGGGAAATTGTCAAGTCAACTAGGGGATAGGTCGACTATAGGTTGGGTCAAGTCGACTATACAAGTATTGTGTGTGTATTCAAGGCTTTTAACAATAATTCTAAAATATACATAAATGTAGGATCACCTAGAGGGGGGGTGAATAGGTGATGGCTAATCTAATGGTCACTAAATGCCAAATGATGCGGAATTAAAAACTATTATGACCTAAACAAACTATTTACACTAAACACTACGTATAACACAAGAGTGTTGCCGAATTCCCCGTGAAGGGCTCTGGACAAACTCCTCTAAATTCCCCTTAGATAAGGGTTGAGGTGCCGCGTTGGCTCTCTTGGTTAAATACAAGTGTTAGCAAACAATCTCAAGCAAGTATATCAATTAAGCACAAATGTATATCATGCATATAAAGATAAAGACAGGATAAGTATGCAAGATATAAACAAAGAGACAAAGAGAGAGAGAGAGAGTGAGCAATCGCAAACACAAGGGATTTGTTTCGAGGTTCGAGCACACTTGCTCTACATCCCCGCCTTCAACACACGAAGGATTTCCACTATGCACTATCCCAATGGATCACTCCTCGGTGCCGCAACACCTACAAGCCCTCGGACTCCCTAGTCCCGTACACACCCCACAAGCTCGCTGAGGCCGCACCTCAACAAGAGTTTACACACGAACTCTAAACACCGCGAACACACTTGTCCGCCTCCTCAAGAAATAAGAAAAGATCTCTTGGTGATCTAAACACTTTGATCACCAATAAAAACTCTCACTACAACACTCCTATAGGATGAATGTCAATGGATAGCTCAAGTGTTTGTGTGAGAAAACTAGGATGGAGATGGTGGAGGAAAACTCAAGAAATCTCTTTTAAACACTCTTGATAAAACTCTCCTTTTGATTGGAAATATTTGCTCTCAAATATGTGGAGAAACCCTCTTGAAAGAGTAGGAAAAACTGGCTCTAAAAGTCTCCAAAAATCTTAATCAAAACAGCCCCCAAATGGCCCAATTTATAGGACAGGAAAACTAGCTGTTGGAGGCCTGACAGAACTGTCGGTCGACCGCCCGGTCGACCGGCCAACGGTCATATTTAGACCGTTGTGCCATCGTCAACCGGTCGGTCGACCGAGGCCAAGATACAGAGAGCAAGTCTCTCTCTCCGGTCGACCGCCTGGTCGACCGGGGCCTTTCCAGAGAGCAGAGCTCTCTGGACGGTCGACCAGGTCGTCGACCGGCCCTCCTGCCAGAACTGGCGTGCACGTCTATGCACGTCGGTCGACCGTGACGGTCGGCCGACTTCAAGCTGCGGTCGACTGTCCCGGTCGACCGGCTGAAGCCAGGAAACAAAGTTAAGGGATTAAAAACTAGGTCTTTTTGGCTTAAATAAAATCCCATAAAATATAGAAAAAATCTACAAAAATAGTTTTACTAATGTACTTTGATAAACAAACATGCTTGCACAAAATCAAGGCATGTTACAAATGATTTGGACTATTTTTGTAATATGGAAAAATTGGCTCAAGTGAAAACTGTATTTTTCCAAACTTGATTCTTCAAAACTTGTTTTTCCAAAACTTCACCAAATACAAAAATAAGATATTTAAACTCATTTGAAGCATAGTGTGTATGGATATGATCCACTACACAAACATGGTGAAATATCTATGTTTTTGACATTAAGCTCTAAACATGGTTTTGGTTAAAACAAATAAACTAGAATACCAAAACCAAGCATGTATTTTTCTAAAAGAAAATCTTTTATAAAAACAAAACTATCAAGAGTGTGTGTGCATATGTACTTGAGCAATCCACCAACTATTCTATCCTTTACATTTTAACTAAAAACAAAATCTTCTAAAAAACCTAGACTCAAGTCTTCATCTTCTTGAAGTTTTCACTTGAAGCCTTCTCATCTTCTTGACTTGGTCCAAACACGATCCAATGGCTCTTGGATCAAACCGTGCTAGCTCCAAAACTTGACTTCAAATTCTTTGTTGAAGCTATGCACCTACTAAGATCTTGATCATAAATCTGTCACTAATTAAACACAAGATCATTAGTATTATAACTACATGAGTTGATCATCATCAAACTAGAGTGATGGGCCTTTGGGCCAACAATAAATACTCAAATTCTTCATCTGAGGTTGAGCAATCAGAACTCTATATAAATGCTTGAGATAGAGCTCCAAATGTATTTGTATCACTTTGTTATTCATCATCAAAATCTTTCAATCTTGTAGGCTTCAACATTCTCCCCCTTTTTGATGATGACAACCTGTGTTTATGAAAACTCCCCCTGCAGAGAAACTCCCCCGGCAGTAAACAGGTTATAACAAATAAATATGTAACAAGTCAAGTGTTCTTGTTCTCCCCAGCATAAAGTATAAAAATATTTTCATATAACAAGTGTTCCCTACATTGCCATATCACAACATTGCCAAATATGTATCATATATCCATTATCACAACGCACATATATCAACACAAAATTTTTCTTAGTAACATAGAATTTTCTCCCCCTTTGTCATTAACAAAAGAGAAATAGTATAGATCATAAAAAGATACATTAACAATAATTGTTTTTAGAATAAAACAGAAAATGTTCAGTACAATAAAAACTAAAAGAGTCGTAACAAAAAAAAAATACAAAAAGAGGCAAGAAATGCCAAAAACAAAACATGTAGCAAAGCCAACACCATAAGCATCAAATGTAGGATCCGGGAGGAGGAGGTGGTGGAAAATTGGTCTTGATGATATCCAGAATTTCCTTTTGAGTTGATGCAAACGAGTCCATCTTCAGTTACATACTCATAAAATGGTCCATCAGTAAGATTGATTTGAGAGTAATGCATTCTGAGAGTCCTGAATCAATTGTTGTTTGGCGTGCAGAGACTCTATTTCAACAGAAAGAGAGTTGTAGAAGGCATCGGGATATGAAGGAGGTTGTTAGGAGCTTGAGTTGAACTTTGTAGAGGAGGAGAGGGAGGTTGTGGTGGAGGTTGAGGAAAATTGTGAAGTTTCAGACGATGAAGTACGACACGATCAAAAGGCTCGAAAACCTTGGCAACACTCGTTTTGGAAGCAAGATCTATGTAAAATTTTTCGAAACACATGTGATAAAAAGGCTCCATATGGTTGTAGGCTGTCTAAAAATCAAGCAATTGAAAAGCAGAATTCCAAGACGCAAGGTTAATCCAAACCCGCGTCTCAGCATCAAGGCGCGAGGGTCCAAAGCCGCATCTCAGCACCAAGGCGCAAGGGTCCAAACCCGCGTCTCAGCATCAAGGCGCAACGGTCCAAACCCGCGTCTCAGCATCAAGGCGCGAGGGTCCAAAGCTGCGTCTCAACGGCTCCAAGGCGCGTGGGTTGACACCTGCGTCTCAGTTGTAACCATCCCGGTTTTAGGGCCAATCACGGCCCACATAACGGAAACGTTAGCACCCATTATGGAGTGTTTTTAGGAGGCACGTGCGCCCCTGAAACCCCTATAAATAACCCCGTCGCTATGAGGAAGGGAGGATTTTTGGGGTGAGATTTTTCAGTCAGAGGATTTTTTGGGAGAAAAGAACTCTAAGAGAAAAGAGAGAAACCCTTCAAAGAATTTGCTGTGTTCAAGTTGCTCTTTGCCTACCTTGTCTTTGAGAGTTTTGGTAGACAGAGCTGTGTTACTCCGTCAACCACCCGAAGAGAAAAGCCCCGGAAGATCTCGACGTTCACCCGATCAACGGAGAACAAGATTCACTCTCCATCGCCACACGAAGAACCCAGCCTTAAACAAAAGGAGGATTCAAGACTTAACATCCTCCTTCCCTTGTAATCAGAAGACCGATCTGTTGTAATTTTCTATCCAATCAAAGAATTTTACAATTTGATCCCCTCTTTTTCTGACGCATACAAGAGATGGCGACTCCGCTGGGGACTACATTTGTCACTGACGAACAAATCGTGGCGGAAGGTGACGTCCTCCATAAGGGGAAGATGGTCGAATCGCTCGTCGTCAAGTTCGACCAGGCAAAGTATGAAGAGTTTCTCTCTTCCGGCTCTAAGAGCCCAAAGACCCGCGTCTGTCGCAGGGTCTCTACGGGGACTTGCCCCGAAATCCGCTCTGAGACTCTCGGGCGTTGCTGCTGTGAAGGGTGTCGCAGCCAACTGTGCCAAGCAGGATACACGCGCCAACGTCTCTCAGGAGGCCCGAGTGGTCTCAGGCACAACTGCCGTTGCGACCACCGCGCCATGCGGAACACACGCGTCAACGTCTCTCAGGAGACCCGCGTGGTCAAAATCCCTGGTGTCCAGCCAGCCCACCCTCTCCCTCAGCACCAAGTCGTCATTGGCTTTTCTCCACCACCACGACGAAACCGAAACGCTGAGCGTCGACAGAGGAGGCGTGCGCGTCAACTGCAAGCTGGAACTTCTGATTGTCCAACTGAGGCAGGACGTAAAGTTCAATCCGGCGCCTTAGTCGCGCCGTGTCCAGCACGCGAAGTCCGCGTTTGGCGGCCCAAACGCGAGACTCCCCAAATTAGGCCCTCTGAAGCCCAACTCACCAAACGCCGAGGCGAAGCCTGCGCGCCTTGCCAGTGCGGCAGGCACGCGCCCTTAGGCGTGGGGCCAGCGGCCCACTCACTCTCAAGCGTCTTTGCCCCGACGCACCAAGCAGCAACGCGACAGTCGCGTCTCATCTCAACAGAGACGCCAGACACGCGTCGTACAGCTGCGGCGCGAGAACCACGCCTCTGAATTCCGTGTCCAGGCTGTACAGCACAAAGATGCCTCGTGCCCTCGAAGTTGCGAGACTAATCTCTTCGATCCTCTTTCCATGGATCTAAGAGATTACTTGACGAAGAAAAGAAGTGCTAGTCAAACCACTTCATCATGTTGCTGCCAACGGCTCATCTCCATGCTCTCTGAGTGCCGTTGCGGTTCAGGCGTGAACCAGCAGTCTTTAGTTAGACAGCTGACCCTGATTCTCCCATCAGCCAAAAGAAGACGCTCTCATAGGCGGAGGATGTTCTCTGACACTGAGTATCCAGAGCTCACTGCAAATATGACGAGCAGGAGCAGGGGAAAATAACCTGCAGTCAGTTTCGAGGATGAATCTGACTCTGAACCGGAAGGAGTGTATCGACACACTCGCACCCGGACCGGGGCCATTCCCCGATAGACTATAATGCCCTGGCCCGGGGCGTTAAAACGAATGACTCTCATTCTGCCGTAGCAGAATCGCAGGCCTCAAACTCTTCTACAGAGAAAGAGGCTTTCACCTACATGACGGGCACTCCTGAGGAGACAGCCCGGCGCCAGGATCAGCAAGCCCAGGTCCAGAGGGAACAACTCGATATGATTCTTGCTCAGTAGGAATCTATCGACTCTCTCAAACGGATGCTCGCCCAATTGCTCGAAGACAGGAGGAAATCTCCCCCTAGAAGTCTAAGAGCAAACGAAAAGAGGGAGAAAACTCATCTTCCGAACACTCCGAGAAGAAAGGGCAACCCTCCTCTGGTTCGTCTAAGTCCTCGTCGCAGGAAAAGAGCGATCAAGACCAGGGAAAGGTTCATTCTAAAGAATGAATCAGTTGGAGCAGCGCCTTGAAGCCCTTACCAATCAGAAAGGTCTCCAAGAAGCAGGGGTGGTCCGCCCATATCCAGCCGAGTGGGACCTGGTCCCATATCCGCCCAAGTTCAAGGCTCCGACCCTCCAAGCATTTGATGGGAAGGGTTCACCAAACCAACACATCTACTATTTCAAGTCCCAAACTGGGAATGTGGTAGATAACGACGCCATCCTGACGCTTTTATTCATCGGCACCCTAAAAGGGCTGGCCTTTAAATGGTTCATGGAGCTTCCAGAAGGCTCCATCAAGAATTGGGGCGACTTGGAGAAGCTCTTCTTAACTCGCTTCTTTGAAGATGACTCGGAGGTCAACATGCCTACCCTTTTAGCCACCAAGCAGCGAAAGGGAGAGTCCGTTAAGTCTTTCGTGAAAAGATTTCAGAACGTGGCACTCCGATGCCCGAGCGGTATGACCCAGGCCACCCTGGTGGAAACATGCCGCCATAACCTCCAAACCTCACTCCTTTCTCAAATAGGAGTTGCTGAAAGCCGCACCTGGAAGCAACTGATCTAGCAGGGTGAACAGGCTGAGGAGATTGTCGCCCGCGTCAGAGCGGAAAAAGGTAAGCCCAGGCCTGAGAGGTCGACAAGGCGCGCGCCAGACACATCCGTCCAAATAAGAAGGAAGGATAACTTGGCAGCAGAGACCAAGTCCCCTGTCAAACCTCAACCGGTCAAGGAAGTGGCTCTTCAAGCCAACCACGGGCCAACAAGCAGTATTCCTTCAAGGATGAACATGTCGACTCGCTCTTCAAATTACTCAACAAGAGCAATCGGCTGAAGCTTCCTGAAGTTAGGCGCCCCGAGGAAGTCAGTAAGACCGACAATCCCAGCTACTGCATGTACCATAGGATGTTGAGACACCCTACCAAGAGCTGTTATGTCTTCAAGGACATCCTTCAGGCCCTGATTGACGCAGAGGTATTGAAACTCCGACCAGAGCAGAAGAAGGTGATGGCTAATATGACGTCAGTCCTTCAGTTTGGAAGGCAACCTCCAACACCCTCTGGAGTAGTCCCTATCCCAAGAGGAGAGCTGAGAATGGTCAACACAGACCCTCACCAACAGTAAGAGAAGGGCCTGGTACCTGTTTCCACACCTCAGGGAGAAGTCATGTGGGTTCACCCTGTAACGCCCCGATCCTAAGGATACGGAGACGTTATGGCGACGCATATACGCGAGGAAAATACCCCACGTATATACGCTAAGCCTAAATTGTAACCTGAACAAGCTATAATCAGAACTATAATAATCAAGGACCACTGCAATAATACATATAAGACTACTCATGATAGCAATGAATCAAGAGCTAGAATAGTGACTGGAATAAGAACTGAGCTGATATGACCAGAATCAGGAAGTAATATGAAAGCTAAAAAGATAAGAGTACCAGAATAGAATAGGAAGAAGCTCCAGCTATTCGCAAAGCGTACCGTCTCATCGAATACCTGCACATTAGAAACAATCGTCCAATATCTGGACGTGCAAATCCAGGGTCGTCAGAACGCGACCATAATGAGTGTGTGTGTAAAGGGGAAAGAACTCGTGCAGAAGAAACCATGTGCATATATATAATAGTAAGATCACTGCAGATATAAAAAGACTGAATAACATGATAAACACTGAATAACACCCAGTATGTAAAACAAGGTAACTAACATAACTGTAAACAACACTAACGTTATGGTGTAAACCTAGCATGTCACTAGTTGTAATACAATCCAGTCATGGTTATGGTCATGTGTCTATCACAGTGATACAAATGTACAGTCAGGTGATTAATGCTAGTCACAATACATTAACAGTTCATTATTATTTATTACGTCAGCGAACACTAATTGCCACCTGTAATAGGCGCATCCCATACTACGCCTACTACACGTGTCAATCAGGGTCCTAAGTTATTGAAATTAATAGAAGAGACTTTGTCCATGCTTTAGGTGGGTTCCGTACATACCCGGAACCACGGCCCAATCACCTGGCGCTGAACCAGGTCCTACCGCTAGGTAGTCAATAACAATAACAATAACAATGTGTCAATACAATGACAATATGGACAATACGGGATGTCAGTCATCCCCCGGAACCCTGCAGTGGAACCGTATCTCGGCTGCGCAACCTGTATCCTAGGTCCACCCAAAATACAGACGCTGTCTCCTCCATCAATTTCCCCAATCCCAGTGTAAGTTGTCAATTTACATTATTATTATTCAATTCAGTTAAATCAGTCAATGTATATTATTATTTATAACAATCAATATCCATGTCATGTCAATTACTGGGACGGTATAGTAACAGTAACAATATCAATGTGACAATGACAATATGAACAGTATTACCGTATAAACGGTAGAACAATATAACAATGAAAGTGTTACGGTCCAACAATATTTTCCCAGTAACTTTCAATAACATGGATTAAAATAACAGTAACAGTCTAGCTACTGCTCAATAAACAGTCTCAACTAAAGCTGACCATAATCTCATCCATCCATGTTAAAGAGATATCAATAACTAATCCATCAACTTATAGTCTCAATACAATTCTCATGAATCACTAAGTATCAGTCCGTATCAGTGCAATCCAAAACGGTGACTATCATATCAATGAATCTGTAATTAGTCCTCTCCTCAACACCAATATGTTCAAATCCTATAACCTCAACAACTGAGATCAAATAATAACTATTATCAAACTCTAAGATGTAGATCACCATCATAATAAGTCATCTCTGTTAACTGAAATAATCAATAACCAATCATGAAGTATATGGTATGTCCTCGAGATCAACAAGTCAATACATATTGAATTATATCTAAACAGTCAACATCCTCAATAAGTAATCTAGAATATCTACTCTTGATAATCAACATCAATAACATAGCATCTAACAGATCCCAAATGCCTGCAACGTCAATCTCACCACAATACAAGACAGGCTCCAATAAAAAGGAATATAGATCCTGGGTAACCTCTAACTCAAGATCAATTTAAGTCACAACTCAACTAATCCAGTCATATCTGATATGTCCTCAATACTCAACTAATAAAGTCAGGTCTAATTACTGATCATCATACAATGTAAATAGCATAAGTCCCAGATCAATCCAAAGTCATCCTATCTAACTTACATTCCCAACAGTTACATGATCGTCAAGTATCGATATACATCAATGAATTTGATATAATAATTGTCATTCCAACATATATCAATATCAGCACTAATCCCCTCACTCTAACATACAACTCTAAATCTCAAATCCTCAAGAGTTCACATTTCTATTAAGATCAAACATGATATCCCAATACTCGGTACCACAACATATCATATACATGCATCTAAGTTCTATCAGATCAAGTCATTACCACCAATATCCATCTCAAATACCCTCATGCTACATCCTGATATGTCTACAACAATACTCTAGATATACATAGGACAAACATGAGGGTTCTAACATGTATCAATAATCATGCATATCATATCCCTATACACCCAACATGAAAAATAACAGGAGATGACCGTCCACCCCCACGCTCGATGATCTCCACACATAAACATGTAACATAAGAAATCTACTCAACAATTTACATCACATATAAAATAATATCTGCGATCATTTAATAAATAAAGAGAGAGAAAGAGAGAGAGAGACACTCACATTGGGGAATCTGGTCATCGCCGGGCGAGTCGCCGTTACAGTCGCTGTGGTGCCGATCTTCGCTGTTGGACTGCATAGGGGGGTAGCCAGGGTGCTGGAGAAGGCCTGGCTGCAAGCTGGAGGTCTCGCGCTCGCCGGAAGGGCCCGGAACTGCCGCTCGCTCGCTGTCGTGCTGCTGCTCTCCTTCCTGGGCTGCTGGTCCGGATCCCACCAAACAAATCCAAAATGCTGTAACACGCAACCAATACATACAAATAATTATAAATACATGCTAAACACCCACACGTGCATACGAACATATACACGTACACGTATATATACACGTATACAAGCATACACATACATACATACATGCATACTTAAATAAATGCCAACACATATTATTATAAGTACATACACTTAATTAAATGACATACCCATCTACACAAATAAATAGAAACCCATGCATATAAATCATGCATACATATCTAAATTAATAAATACCTACTACTAACTATAAATACCTATTCATTAATTAATATGCATGCACAAATAAGTATCTATAACACCCATACATGCACATAATGTAGACACACATGATAACCCACACTAATTTATTAACATGTAATTTCATTAAAATAATATAAAAATACCTTTAATAAAACTCACTCATGCATGCATGCAAAACCCAAGGCACTCACGCCCACACACACAATCTCACACATTTATATAACTTTTCAATTATTACACAAATGCCATCACATAATAAAATGTAAAGCTAACCTCGAGCCGATTTGCGGCGCACCGACGGAGGCTCCGACGGAGGCGTACGGGATCGCGGAGGGTGTCTTGGATAGAGCAACTCGCCGTGAAGGGCGTGGGGTGCGTTCGCGCTCGCCGACGGCGATCAACGGCATCCCGCGGAGAGCCCGAAAATAGCTCGGAGTAAGGATTTGCCGCAAACACAACCAACACAAATATGAATTAGTACATATCCATTCACTAACACATAAATACATAAATTCAAACATCTATGGCATAATTATGTACCCAAGGAAAGGAGGTCACGCACTCACTTGCATATAATCTTAAATGTAAAGTTCATACAAATGCTAATAAAATACAAACCCATCTAAATACCCACACCAAGTATTTACAGAGAGAGAGAGGGCTCACGTTGCTTGGCCAATGGGAAGCTCGGTAAATGTGATGGTGTTCGACTGTGTTGATAATTCCAAAAGCATACGCTTCCAGAGTATAGACTTGCAAGAATCCATGGTGAGAAGAGAGGCGCTGTGCTGCCGCTGGATCTGGCGGCCATGATGGGCTCGGTAGCATAGGGAGAAGGCTGGTTGTTGGTAGTGTGGTGCCGCTGGAGAAGGATCCGAATGGAGGGATATGGTTGCGCCATGGCTATTCTTGCAGGGGAGCTCCGGCCAAGAAGAATGCTGCCGGGCTGCTGGAGTTGTGCACGGTGGTGTGCCGGAGAAGGTGTGCGCGCCAGGGAGAGGTATTTGATGGAGAAGCAGGGCGGCTGGGTTTGGTGGAGGAAGAAGATTAGGGATTAGAGTTTTGATTAGGGTTAGGCTTATTGGATGAGATGTTATATAGTGGGGTATTAAGTAATGGGTAGTGGGCTTGAGGGTTAATGGGTATTGGGTTAGATCCAAATAGGTAAAGGTGTTCGGATTAACGGGTAGGATCTTGTGTATTGGGTGTAAAAGAGGATAACGAGTAATGGGTTATGGAATCAAGGAATAGAAGTGGGTATGGATAGATAACGGGTATGGGTAGAATCAAGGATACAAGGGAAAGGAAATAATGCTATTACTAAAATATAAACATTCAAGTCATAATAATAGTAGTAGTCATAATAGTAATAAATACAAAATAGTACTAATAATAAATTCAATAACTCTTGCTAAAAATAATAAATAATAACAATAACCTTAATTAGTAATGGTAATTATTACCAAGTAATAATAATAATCCTAATTAATAATAATAATGACAACAATAATAGCAGCACTAAATTAAAATAAATAATTATCAAATGTATTAATAATAGAACTAATCACTATCACAACCAACATAGTACAACTATTAGAATAGATAAATAAAGTAATACTAACACTAATAATAATTAATAATCACCGACAATAAAATAAGGATAACACTAATAGTAATTACAATAAATGATAATCATAATAGAATAATAATAATAATAATGGTAAGTATAAAACTAATAGAAATAAGTAACTAAAAATGTTGATAATTAAAAATGGTAATAATATTTAAAGCTAAAATACCGTTCAATATCTTAAAAATAATTTTCATATTTAATAATAGTAATAATCACAAGAAAGAAAATAATAAATTAAGTTGATTAAAAAAAAATGATTTGTAAATTTAAAATAAATACTTTAGGAAAATAAAAATACAGTATTTTCAACTAGAGATCTTACACACCCTGACCTTGTTGATGGTCAGCAATGGACTACTGTAACCAGCAGGAAGTCCAAAGGCAAAGCAAAGGCCTCATCTTGCAACGTGGTGTGTGCCTCTTCTCGAGAAGCGGAAACTGATATTCCCCCGCTGACCGACTCAAAAGAGGAGACAATAGTTCTGGCCGCGGAACCCAGTCAGCTGGTGGCAGAAACCCGTTCGGGGCAGCCATATTTGAAAAAGTATGGCGAAACGGCGGTAACTCCTCCAAGGCCTGCTGTAGAGCCAGCCAAAACCTCCACGAAGCAACCCGGGGAGAAACAAAAAGAACTTCGGTTTTCTCGAGTTCTTTTGAAGGACGTAGCGGAAGGATCCACAGCACCTTACCGCTTTGATGTCCTGGCTCAGTTAGCCAATATCCCGGCGCGGATTACGCTTTATGAGCTTCTTAGACTATCAAAGTCGACTAGAGAAGCTCTACAAGAAGCTCTGGCTAATGCTGAGGTCTTCATGACCCAGCTACCGAAGGAGGAAGATGTAGAGGACTGCCTCCATGCCTCCCAAAATATTCCCTACATCACCTTCACGGCAGATGATATGCAAGTTAAAGGGAAGCATGATCGACCCCTTTACTTCACAGGGTATATTGGATCATCTGAGGTAAACCGCATCCAGGTAGACCCCGGGTCTACCTTAAGCATCATGCCTCGCAGGGTCATGCAACATCTCGGGATTCCTACTCACCGTTTGAGCCCTACCCAAACGACCATTTACGGGTTCAATGCCAATAGTACCCGTCCAATGAGGAAGGTCAAGCTCAAATGCCAGATTGGGGACCTAAGGTCAGAGGTGACATGCTACGTCATAGATGCTGACACCTCCTACAATCTACTGCTGGGAAGACCCTGGATTCATCGCAATTCTATCGTTCCCTCTACTCTCCACCAAGTCATGAAATACATTGACGAGAGTGGAAGGTGCGAACGTTGATTGCTGAGAGGCATCCGTTCAAGGGAGTGGAGAATTATTTCACAGATTCCCTTCTATATCAGGAATCTGTGGAGACAGATGAAGTCCCGCAACCGGAGGAACCAGACTCTGGCAATGAAGCCGACACCGAGCTGGAGGAAGATGAGTGTGTGTGGGAGCTAGATCCACCTGTAACGGGCATTAATAAGCCCGATGTTAATAATACCTCCGTCGATGATGTAGGCGGTTGGTACATTAATGAAGAATTAGATTTAGCGTATTTTTCTGTGTTTGCTTCTGATTCAGTGCCGTCAGACACTAACACCGACGTGGATGACGATCTCTGGTCGGCAATGGGTGCTTTGACATCGTTGCATGTACCAGTGAAATCGTCCTTCGGAACATGTCGGAATGTCGGCGATGCGCAAGAATCAATATTCATGGTTCCAGCGAGAAGGAAAGGCCAAAGACCAATTCTTTTCGGACGAATTGAATCCGAACCAATGAACCATGAAGAATCAGAAAGCGAGCAGGAATCCCCTCAGTTCGGTCATTATGAGCCAAAGACACTCAGAATGATGAAAAACATGGGGTATGACCTAACCAGCAGGCTCGGGTTAAACTTTGACAGAGGAAGGAGAACGCTACTTCGATCCTTTGTGCTGAAAGGAAAAGCACCCGATTATTATCATCGGACGCGCAGGGGGTTAGGCTATGTATTAACTCCGGCTCCATCAGCCTCTGATTCTCGAGAATCGTCAAGCCACGATTACTCTTCCGGCACGTCATCATGGGAATCAGATGTCAGTGTTGGCAACATCTTCAGGGAACTTTCAGTGAACATGGCCTCAACAAGCCACCTGGAAGACGGAGATGAAGAAATGATCCAATCTGATACAGATCCTTGGATCAAACATTTAAATACTCTTTGGGATACCCGCTTCGAGCAGCGCGAGCCACCCACAGAAGACAAGATTGTTCAGATCAATCTGGGGGATGAAGCTAATCCTAAGCCCATCTTCATAAGTGACCGCCTGTCACCTTCGGAGAAAGAGGATCTAATATCTCTTGTTCAAGAGTATATAGACATCTTCGCCTGGAATTACGAAGACATGCCCGGACTTGATCCTCAAGTGGCTATGCACCGCCTCAACATCAATTCGGACGTAAAGCCTGTTAAACAACAACAGCGACGATTCCGCCTGGAGATAATGGAGGCGATTCAATCAGAAGTCAGAAAGCTCATAGATTCTGGCTTTATCAGGGAAGAACAACATCCCGACTGGGTAGCCAACATCGTCCCCGTTGCCAAGAAAACGGAAAGATCCGGATCTGCATCGACTTCCGTGATCTAAACGAGGCTTGCTCCAAAGACGAATTCCCATTGCCAATCACAGACGTCATGATTGACAATACTTGTGGATTCGAACGAATGTCCTTTATGGACGGATTCTCAGGATACAATTAAATCAAAATGTATCTTGACGACGAAAAGCACACCTCCTTCAGGACACCATTGGGGGTCTACTGCTATACCGTCATGCCCTTCGGACTGAAGAATGCAGGGGCAACATATCAAAGAGCCATGAATGCCATTTTCCATCAGCAAATGCGCAAAACAGTGGAATGTTATGTTGATGACATTGCAGTAAAAAGTCGCGCTAAAGGTGATCACATAGCTGACCTAAAAGTTGTCTTCGACATCATGCGGGCCCATCAGTTGAAGATGAACCCTACCAAATCCTTCCTGGGGGTGGCTAGTGGCAAATTCCTAGGGTTTGTTGTAACCTCCACGGGAATTCATGTGGACCCAGAGAAGGTTCGCGCTATCCAGGAGATGCAACCTCTGAGGAATCTCAAGGAACTCAGGGGATTGCAAGGACGATTGGCGTACATCCGTAGGTTTATCTCAAATCTCTCCGAAGATGCCAACCCTTCGCCAAGTTAATGAAGAAGGGTGTCTCGTTCATTTGGGACGACGCTTGCCAACAAGCGTTCGAGGAAATCAAGCAATACCTCACCCAACCACCAGTCCTTGCAGCTCCGATATCCGGGAAACCTTTCCTGGTATACGTCCGAGCAATGGATCATTCTTTGGGAGCTCTACTAGCTCAGAATGACGATCAAGGACGAGAGCAAGCGATCTACTATCTGAGTCGAACAATGATCGGAGCCGAACATCGGTATAATCCGATCGAAAAGGAATGTTTGGCACTAGTGTTCGCCATTCAGAAAATGCGACACTATCTGGTAGGCCAAACTATAAATGTCATATCAAAAGTTAACCCCCTGAGATTACTTATGACTAAGCCTTCATCATTGAACGGCCGGCTGGCAAAATGGGCCATATTGCTATCCCAGTATGAGATGCACTTTTTGCCGCAAAAGGCTATTAAGGGACAAGCGGTGGCGGATTTCCTAGCTGAGCATCTAGATCCGAGGGCAGCCAAAGTCTACGAGGATCTCCCAGATGAAGTGGCCGAAGTCTGTTTGACTCAGACATCGTTTGAAAGTCAAGTGTGGCAACTCTTCTTTGACGGTGCATCCAGAACAAGCCCAAAAGGACACATCGTAGCGGGGGTAGGAGTAGTACTCGTCTCGCCACAGAACTATGTGATTCCCCGAGCCGTCTCGCTAACTAAGCCTTGCTCTAACAATGTGGCGGAGTACAACGTTCTTTTGATTGGGATGCAATTCGCCGATGAGATTGGCGTTA
Organism: Agave tequilana; assembly: GCA_038442645.1. NCBI lineage: Eukaryota > Viridiplantae > Streptophyta > Magnoliopsida > Asparagales > Asparagaceae > Agave > Agave tequilana. Next base: position 15,727 of record JAVJIF010034513.1, read on the forward strand.
AAAATCTCGAGGCATACGGCGACTCTAAACTCATCGTCTGCCAAGTTCGCGGGGAGTACGAAGTCAGACATGAGGACCTAGTACCCTACTACAACGTAACTATCCACATGGCCGAGAGGTTCACAAACTTCTACATCGACCATGTACCGCGCAGGCAAAATGCGCATGCAGATGCACTCGCATCCCTCGCTGCCTCCTTGGCTCTTTCAGCTGGAGCGATGGAGAAGATATTCGTCTACAGCCACGATCTGTATTGCCCGAGAATTGCTCCTGAGGTTACCAGGAACCAACAGGAAATTCTCAAAGCAAAGAAGCGCTGGAATTGTCAACCGGTCCAGAGCCTAGAGACTGGCGATTCCCCTACATTGATTATGTCCTGTATGGCATCCTGCCTGAGGACACCAAGGAAGCGGCTGCCATTCGAAGGAAAGCCCCTAAATTCTACTATAATGCGATTACACGAACACTGTATCGTCGATCGCATGACGGGATCTTGCTTTGCTGCCTTTCACATAAGGAGGCACAGGAGGTATTGAAAGAGGCCCATGACGGCATGTGCGGAGCCCATCAACCTGGCCCAAAACTTGCATACCGACTCCAAAGGTTGGGATATTATTGGCCCAGGATGATCGCTGACGCCATCACCTATGCCAAAAGATGTCACGCCTGCCAAGTACATGGCGATTTCATCCATCAAGCACCAGGCTACCTTCACTCCACGGCTTCTACTTGGCCATTTGAAATGTGGGGGATGGATGTGGTTGGCCCTATCAGCCCTCCATCATCAAAAGGACATCAGTTTATTTTGACAATAACCGATTACTTCTTCAAATGGGCTGAGGCCGTTCCTTTGAAGGAGGTGAAGTCATCTGATGTGATCAAGTTCGTGAAACATCACGTCATTTACCGTTTTGGGGTACCCCAACGAATTGTCCACGACAACGGACCCCAGTTCATCAGCCAGGCTTTTCAGAGATTCTGCGCCAAGTTCAGAATCCAGAGTGTGTCCTCAACGGCATACTACCCCGCCGCTAATGGTCTCGCAGAAGCTTTCAACAAGACCATTGGCAAGCTTCTCAAGAAATTCGTCTCGAAAAGTCAACGTGACTGGGACGACAAGCAAGGTGAATGCTTATGGGCCTATCGCACAACTGTGCGAACCCCGACTAAAGCTACGCCATTTTCTTTGGTATATGGGTGTGAAGCTGTCCTTCCACTCGAAATCCAAATTCCATCTCTACGCGTTGCCCTGACAGCAGAGATGACAACAGAGAGAAGCACCGACAGCGACTCCAAGAGTTAGAAGCCTTAGATGACAAACGTCTGCAGGCCCAACAACAAATCGAGCTCTACCAAGCTCGGATTACCAGAGCCTTCAACAAGAAAGTTAAAGTGCGAACTTTCAAGAAAGGCGATCTTGTCTTAGCTGTCAGAAGACCCATGGTGATGACGCACAAGACAAAAGGAAAATTCCAGCCCAAATGGGAAGGACCATTCGTAGTAGAGTCAGTCTACTCAAATGGATCGCATCGCCTCATAACTTCAAATGGCGATACACTCATGATGCCAATCAATGGCAGATTCTTAAAGAAGTACTATCCTTAATAGTACTCCTCCTCCGATCAAGTTCAAAATTACACCTCTGATCAGAACAAGAAGAGCTTCTTTATTAATATCCGACGCCTCCGACGGCTAAGGATAGAGGAAAATGTTGGCCTTTAAGCCCAACATAAGTCTTCGACAACTCATCATGCTGGGGGGAAAGCATGGCTAGCCCAACTCAAATGGTAGTTGGTAAAGGCACCTCAAACCCGTTGACAGCTGAGGATTTGCTAAAAATCCTAAGGGACATGTGTTCCCCTTTGATCCGACGCCTCCAACGGCTAAGGATAGAGGAAAATGTTGGCCTTTAAGCCCAACATAAGTCTTCGACAACTCATCATGCTGAGGGGAAAAGCATGGTTAGCCCAGCTCAAACGGTAGTTGGTAAAGGCACCTCAAATCCGTTGATAGCTGAGGGTTTGCTAAAAATCCTAAGTGGACTCGACTCCACTCTCCCCTCCAAAATCCCTTACCAATTCTCATCCACAGAATGGTAGGTCTACAAAATACAGTCGTTGCCAAGTTAACACTATACCTCTGGCACTTCAAGTTTCATTTGCCAATTCTCATCAATAGGATGGCAAGTCTTCAAAATTGCTCATATCGCAAATCCAAATTTGTCAAGTTAACACTATACCTCTGACATTTTTAAACTCCACTTATCAATTCTCATCAATAGAATGACAGGTCCTCAAATTGCTCATATCGCAAATCAATTTCTGTCAAGTTAATACCACACCTCTGACAAATTACTGTTAAGTTAACATTATATTTCTAAACAGTACATCGAGTTTCTGTCAAGTTAATACCACACCTCTGACAAATTACTGTTAAGTTAACACTATACTTCTAAACAGTACATCGAGTTTCTGTCAAGTTAACATCACACCTCTGACAGTTACCTTTCTTCAGACTTCCATATCGAAGCTGAAATGAACGATGCTAAGTTTAACACCACACCTCTAGCATCCAGGTCATCGCCAAGTTCAACAATACACTTATGGCCATGACTTTTCCCTCGGACTTCCTTGTCAAAAGTCGAGATGACTAATGCCAAGTTCAAAATTACACCTCTAGCATTACCCTCATTGTCAAGTTTAACACTACACCTATGACAATGACACTTTCAGTTTTCCCAAATGAAAGCTGAAATGCTTCTGAGTCAAGTTAATATCACACCTCTGACTCACATTCTTGTCAAGTTAACATCACACTTCTGATAAGACAACTTTTAACCCGTTGAGTTAACATCACACCTCCAACGGTAAAGACTTTCCTAGAGCCCCCGCGAATCTAGTCTCACTCGTTATTCTCATCAACAGAATAACAAGTCCACTTAAAAACATTGTTAGGTTAACATCACACCATTAACAGTGTTTTCATTAACTCCCCAGCTGATCTTAATCAAGTTAATCCCAAACCTCTGATAAAAGTTCATCTTCCCTGGGGGTACCAACTCAACCTGTTACTTTCTTTTATAAAGTAGCAGGTCCACCAAAGATTACCTTATCTCTGTCAGGCTAATATCACACCTCTGACAGCGTTGTGGGGTTCCTCAGATAGGATCTTTTCTCCACAAAATTTGACTTGTTAAAATTTTCATCATAGTTTTGATAAGCCAAAGATTCGTTGCTTCTATGCGTCTGACTAAAAAGAGACAAAAGAGTTCAAGACAATAGAAGAGACAAAAGAAAAGTGTCACTTTTATTTATATCCAGGCATATGAAAGTGATACAAAACGCTCTCTTATTCAATAAGATTGAGTGTTACAGTAAAGGAGTACAAAGAAGTCTCTCTCTCAGAGGTTGCACTCACTCTTTAAAGCTGCGTTTGACTCAAGTACAAGATGTTTGAAAGGGCGCCAAAGTAGGATCGGACATTGTGGCAACGATCAGAAGCTGGTTGCACCACGATGCATGATGTAAACATCGAAGAAGTCTCTGGTTGATCGAGAACAATGGTGGTTCTTGAGGTCTGATGGCAGCATAATCTTCTGATCCCACCTGACCATCCGAAGCCGGGTTATGATCCGTCGAACATCTCCATCCGAAGTGGGGGTATGATCCTTCGTTGATGAACATCTCTTCTGCCAGAAGATCGTCCAATGAGCATGGAGTTTCCTCGATGTCACTTCTGGGTAAGAGAGGAGGTTTTAAGACCTCACAGGGGATGCTAACCACCACTATATCCACCGCTACCCCCGCCGCCATCCTTACTCTGACCATGCCATGCCAGCAAGCATGACTGGTGCATCGAATTCAAAGAGATCTTGGCGAGGGTTAAGTCCCCGTCAGGGACCATGATTTCTTCCCTTGTGGACGACGGGGACCATGATTTCTTCTCTTGTAGACGAACATCGAACAAGTTCGCCGGCTGATATATTCTCCCACGGGCCCAGCGAACATGAAAAAGGATGATCAAGCTTACCTGCAAGAAGCAACGAAATTAGAAGATCTGAAGCTTAGTATACTTCAACAGAAAAACTAAGTGACAGACGCGGCTGTTGCCGAAGGAGTTCAGACGCGGAAATGACCCGCGCAGCGAACATCTGCGGCGGCAGAAACAGACGCGGTCAAAATTGTGATATACACAGAATTCAGACGCAGTCTCATTTTGCATCCGCGCTTAAAGGACGAGACGCAAAGAGAATCAGACGCGAGAATTGCCATCTCCCTATGGATGAACAGGGGTTGCAAGACTCAGGCCTGAGACCTCCAGTCTGAATTGAGATTCTCCTAAGCTGACAGCCTCAAGACGCGAGCTCCATATGCAGAGCCTGCGGCTAGGTGTCTAAATCTGCTATACTGGCGCCCAGAGAAGTTTAAGTCGATGGCGCAAATTCCAGAGAAGGAATGTACCAACTAAGACTTCATCCAGATGATAATATCTCTTTAAGAGATATCAAAATTCAAACCTGGTTGGGTTAAAAATGTCATGGCAAACCAAAAAGGCGTACCCGCAGAGGCCTCTATTAAGAGTTGAACTCTCTGCATCGAAGCGCGGACATAAAAGGTGCTTAAGGAGACGCTTTCTGCTATTGAAATCACTTGACAGTGGTAACCTTCTGAAGAGACCAAACAGAAGCATGAAAGTTCTGGGTCATCTTCATCCTTGGAGGCAAGCCCCTGGTAAAGTCCTTGAAGGGAGAAGAAGGAGCCCCTCAGCGCACTCGCTGTCAAAAGAAAACAGTCCAAGTATGGGACTGCTAAAGGGAGAGGGTGAGCCCTATTTGTAGGCAGCCCATAATAACTATAATTAATGGTTCATTAATCAGAACCGTCGGCCTTAATGACCGCACGACTGTCAAAGCCCAATGGAAGGCTGACGCGTGGAGCGTCGCTTCGGGAAACATCGAAGACGCTGGTCTTCAACCGTCAGCGCCGGTTTGGCATTAAAAGGCATTAACGCCTAAGCCCAATGAAGAACCGACGCGTGGACAACCGCTTCGGGAAACAACGGATGATGCGGGTTCCCAATCGTCAACGAAGACTTGACGTTTGGAAATCTCGCGGGATCTTTATGACAGGATGCACTTAACACCTGGGAAGTTGCACCAAACGCAGAGGTGAAAGCCGCGTCCAGAGGCTCGCGCCTCCTTTTTCAAAAAGTGGCGTTCTCCTTCATTCCAAGTTAGAAGACCCTTCGCGTCTCTTGGATGACTCAAAGTTGCTCCGTGCCTCTCGGACAACTCAAGGTTGCGTCCATCAACAAAAGGGACTCATTCTGGGGGTCTCAGTGGGAAAGCACATAGAGCTGCGTCCCAAAGCTTACATCTTCAGCAGAGAAGGCCTATCACCTTCACAAAGTGTCTTGGGCCGCGTCTACATGGGTGATGATGGGTCTTGCACCAAGTCTCAGCGTCGCGTCCCTGACTGCGTCAATTCTAAGGGGCGTAAGACCACATTCTTAATGTGTCCTGAACTCTGCGTCCGGATGAAGTTAAGGATCGTGACCAGTGAGTCACGCTCAAAGCTGCGTCCTTCGCGTCCACTTGAACCGCGTCTTCACTAGCAGGTCAGAATCGCGTGCCTCAGAGCCGCGTCTCTTTTTATGAATCGACGCCGCGTTTCGTCAAAAGAACTTAGTTTTATCTAAGTTCAGCGTTCACAGCCAGCCAGAAGAGCACAGCCGAAATCTGTGATTAAGAAGTCGGATTCATCCACGGCGAGGTAATGAAGGTGGAACAAAAATTTTAACGACTTTTATTATTCAAAAATGATAAAAGTAGATACAAACACTCTTGGTAAATAGAGTGTCCTTTTCTTTACAAAGGAAAAGAAGAAGAAGGCTAAAAATCCTGGTTCGCCAAAGAACGGATTTGTTCTCTAAGGCGATGTATCTCATGTTGACGCGCCTTCTCAGCTTCCATGAGAGCTTGGACTCGCAACTCCTCTTCAGATAAGAATTTCTTCGCAGCCAGCCGCTCTCGTAGAGATTCCAATCTGGAGGAATGAGTGGAGAGATTTTCGTCAGCTTGCGTCCTGGCAGCCTCCAGCTCTTCCAGCTTCTTCTTAGCAGTGGCAAACTTCTGCTCATTGATTGCAATCAAGGCTTCTGCCTTGGCTATGGAAGCCCGAGCACTGATAATCACCTGCTCTGCGCTCTGCATGACGAGCTCAGATTCCTTTGAATCGCCAATCAGCTTCTGACGGTCAGCCTGGAAATATTCGAGATGGCGGGTCTCTTCTGCTATTTGGTTCTCCATCTCTTTTCGCTCTTGTTCTTGAGCAGCAAGAAGCCTATTCAGAGTTGCCCGGGCCTCGTATACTGAGCCAGCATCTTCCAAGGACTTGAGCTCTTTCAAGTCACTTCCCAACTGTTCCACCAGCATTAGACATGCCCTGGCCTGCGAAGGACCTCCAGTATGCCCGATGTTCTCGATCAGATTTTCAAGAAGTACTCGGGCAAACTCGAAAGAGCTGCCCCCAGAAAGGATGAGGTCAATGCATGATCGCATAAAAACGAAGAACTGCTGCACCATTTGGCGTGTCAGTTCCTCCATGATATCACCAGCTGGGGAGAATTCTGCTGAAGTGCTCCCCGATCCCCTTTTTATCACAGGGCGAGGGATGGGAATCAACTCATCCTGTGCAGGAGTAGGGTCAACCACGGTGCGACAGGAGCAAGAGTAGCCGCCGGCGCTTCTGGAGGTACTACGTCTGTAGAGACCTCCGCAACCGATGAAATGACGGTAAGCTCGACCTCTTCAGGGTCCTTGGCCGAGGTCTGAGCCGCACGGCCTCCCGGGCAGACACTGACCGCCAAGCCCTCTGCCTGAGCTTCCTCAGCCCTCCCTGCGAATCACCAAAGCGTCAGTCATGACAATAAAAGGAAAACATTCAAAATATCAATATTTCCTTACCTAGTTGAGGTTCCAAAGATGGCGGGTTCTTAGGCGAATCCTGCAGGGTGGAAGTCTCCCCGACTTCTATGGCCACCTTCTCTTGAGGCATCTCAGCAACTGGAGCCTCAACTCTTCCCAGCTGGACCAGCTCCTGCACCATCTCCTCGATATGTGAGGAAGTAGTAGCCTCGCTATCCGCGGCCAACCCTGCAGCGTAAAAGGAAAATGTCAGAACCTTTTCTCTAATTAAAAAGGGAAAACCGGGTCAACTAGACGACAAGAGTACCTTCAGCAGGAGCAGTTGCCGCTTGTAATAACGCCGTACCGGCTCACACCCATATATTTCCTCTTCCGAGATGTGTGAGAATTTACTCAGATCCGGAGGAGTGGGTTCATCGCCAAAGTCGACCTCGTCGCCTGAGTCATACTCTTCTTCTTCGGATGTAGAAGACGACAGTGCAACATGGGAAACCTCGGCAACCGGGGCCTTGCTACCAAATACCCCAGTGGTAGGGCTGGGATCAACTACCCGAGGACTGGGGATTAATACACTAGGGGACCCAGGCTGTTGGGCCTCATCCCTCCCCTCACGGGCTGAAGAAGATCCATGCTGAGTTGAGACCCCTGGAATCTCAACATCACCTCCGCTCATTATGTCGGCTTCAAACTGCTCAGCCTCGTCAGCGGCGGTGGGTTTGTCAGCAAACTCCCCTTCTTCTAGAATCATGGGGCCCCTGCTGCGCAACCCACGGGTACGGACTAAGGGGGCGTTATCCTCATCTTCCGCTTCTTCCCTCTGTTCTTCAACACCAGAAGGTATGTCTCCGGACGGAGAAACTGCGGCCGCCAAGTCTCTTCGGACCTTCTTGGGGGCGGGATCAACAGTGGAAGTAGAACCTTGAGAACGCTTACGCGTCACCTGTCGACCCTTTGCTGCCCGTGGCTCCTCCCTTGATACCCTTTTGGTCTCCCTCAGAGCCTTCTGGTACTCCTCAACGCCTCGAGAGCGTTTGTTGGACCCCAACTTTGCTTCGTAAGATGAATTAATACTCTCAATGCATGAGTACTCCGGAGCAAAGTCAGGCGTCTGGTTGGCTTGGAAGTACCAGGTACAGAAGCTAAGGCTTGTACAGCCTTTCGGTTCCTTAAGGGGCAGACGAAAAAGCGCATCCGTCCCTCCAGCCACACTATAATACCAAGCCCGAGCACCTTCAAACAAGTTCCCACTGAAGGCGAGTCGACCGTTGGGATTACCGACATACAATTGGTCATAGCCGAACTGTCGGGCGAAGCGATTCGGCATGTACGACTCAATAGTGCATGAATTCCCTTGTCGGAAAAGCACGTACCCAGGCCGGATATTAACCAACCACCAGAAAGCTCCTGAGGATAGCCTCGTGAAGTCATCTGAGCCCACGAAGTCAGCAAGTTTATCCCCGAAAGATGCACCAGCAATCTCGGGAAGCAGCGATTGAGCTGGTAGTTCGAAGCAGCTAGAATGCATTTCCGAATGAAATACATGTAGGTGTTGCACCAGCTTGAATTCTCCAACCGCTGTACGAAAGGGGTAAACCCCTCACTCCAAGACACCGGTGTCATCAAAGAGGGACAGTGCATAACGTACCAAGCCATTAGGTACGTGTAGGGAAGTTCAACCCGAGGGTTGGGACGTTTTACCGTCGGCCTCCCCTCCGAGTCAACAATCGGCTCATCCTGGGAGTCGATAACCTTCTCTGCCCTGCACAGACTCTGAGTCAAGGCCCGCAACCCGCTTTGAATACCGGCCGCCATGGCCGGGAGGAGGGCTACGGACCTACCATAGGCCAGGAGCACCGCCGGGTACACTACGTCGGCAACAATCACTTCATGTGGCAGTGTCGGCACCACACAGCGCTTCAACCACAACATTAAGAAGCCCGCAAACAGTGCTCGATTGGAGATAGGGATCCGGGCTTGATGATGAAAACTTTCGAAAACCATGTCAGGTTCGAAAGTATTCTCGTTCGACTCCGTGGTGTAGGAGTCTACAGAAGCACTGATCCTATCGGCATTCTCCTCGTCGGGGCTGGGAGCCAGTCGGGTCACTGGATGGTCTTTCTGATTGACGCCATTGAACAAGTAACTTGCCCAGGACAACTGCTTGACTCCCCTCGCCCTCCAAGAGGTCAGCTGGCCGCAAATGTGGAAGTGACATAACACCTCCCAATAAGTCTCGTACACCCGAGGAGACCCTTTCTTCATAAGGTGAAGCTCCTCAGCGGTCGGGACGTATTCCTCATAGGGAGAGTCCCCCATTACCAGCCCCGAGACTTCGAACAGCTCATGCAGGGCAAGGCCCATCTCCCCGACCGGAGTGAAGAATGTCCCCGTCAGAGGATTGTACCGCTCCAAGATCCCAAAGAAGTTTTGAGAACTTGTTGGAATACCATACTGCACGGTCCTGACCGCTTGGTACAATTCCACCTGCTCCAACAGGCCTCCAAGATCGGTAAGAACGAAGCTCACTATCTTGCCCCACCAATACTTCTCGGTGGAATGGATCCACCCGGGCGCACGGAAGTCGACCGAAAAATCGCCCCCCACCTTCATGAATGCGTTGAGAAAGGTGGTGCCGAGTTTAGGAGTTTCTCCTACTGGGTGATCAGTCCTGAACAGCCCGAGAAACAGGCCGATAGCCTCCTTATCATGACCAGCATGATAGACCTTCTTGGAGCCTAAGCTGCCTAGAGTAACCTCCGGGACGGGTCGGGAAAGCTCCCATGTCATCTTTCGAGGGACGGACATGTGCTGGAGATAAGACAGTGGGTACATCCTCTCCATGTTCGGAAGAAAGAATCTTCTATCCTCCATCTGACGGAGCCATTTATAATCACCGTCATGCAAAGAATAACCGCCCTCGCTAATGTGGTCTCCAAAGAAGAAAGCAGGCTTCTCCATCGGAGCGCGAGCATCCGTTGTGAATGTCGCATCAGTCATAAGCTCCCGAAAGGTTACCATGTCAGCATTGGAGAGCCTCTCCCTTCGCTCCTTCAACTTGTCAGTAGTCACAGGAGCAGTCCTTTGCAACATAAAGGTCAAACCGCGGTCAGCACCACCTATGTGCCCGAAGTGGCGCCTCTTGGAGAGTGGGTCGGAAGAGTGTTGCACTGCATAAGAAAATGACACTTGATCAGAAGTCTAAACGAAAATGATTAAGTGTCTATAATTCAGACGCAGAAGAGATGTTGGACGCAGAAATTGTCAAAATCCGCGTCCAGCCTGAAAATCCGCGTCCAGACATGAGGATCCGCGTCCAGCCTGAAGACCCGCGTCCAGACCTGAGGACCATGAGGCCAGCAGGGAGTCTGCGTTTTAAGAATCCAAGACTTATGAAAAATCTCTATGTACTTGGGTTTAGGCGCAGGATTCATGAAAATCAACGTCTGATGTCACAGAACGCAAGAATCAAGTTTGCGTCCAGATCATTCACAATTAGAAACATTCTAAGTGATGACTCCGGAACGCAAAGCTTACTGGCGCCCTATATTCAACAAACAAGTACATCCTCAAGCGGATAAAAGCAGTAGGGTCATCAAACCCGCGCCTTATTTGTTAATTCAAAGACCGCGTCTGAGGATCAGGCGCGATTTCGAATCCATGGTTGGCGGTTCTCCTTCAAAGAAGGGATTTTTAGGGTTTTAAGAACTCCATAAACCCCTCTAATGGCGAAGATCAAGCCTGATGGCGTTATACCTGAGATAGGGGCTTCCTGCATGGAGGAGCCGCCCCTTCGGGCCTCAGCGGCGACCGCCTTCGACGATGAAGCAGTTCGTTTGGCCTTGGGTGCCATCGCGAAACAAGAATCTGATGCTAAAACGGAAGAGAAGAGAACAAAGAACACTTCTCTCTCAAAACCCTAACAGATGCAAGCGAAGACGAAAGAGAGATTAATGAGGACTCTTTCGATGACTGTTGCCATTTATAGGCACGGTGATTCGCAAAGATCACGGCGATGGGCTCGATTGATTCGACATCGAATCATCTTTCGACGCGTGGACAGCGCATTTAATGCAGCGCAAAGTTCGCACGCCAAAAGAAGACGTCCCGTCGGCTCCACAGGACACGCGGCAGTGCACTCATGACATGGCACGGATTCGCACCCAACAGCCGCGCCTCTTCAATCGACGCACCCCTTCAGCTAAGCTATTGTGGTGTCCAACAAGTCGCGTCTTTACTCCAAAAAGACGCGTCTCCCCAAAAGTTCGCACCCTTCCAATCAGCCCAAGAATCGCGTCTGGATAACAGTCGCGTTTTCATCCCAAAAGAGGCAGCTCTGCGAAAGTTGCAACTTTAAAGCTGGCGTTCAGTCTTTGCTTCTGCAGAATAGTTCAACAGTACACTGGCACAAGCAGACGACCGTCTACTTACGGCTTAAAGTGCACCCATGACAGACTTAAAGCAATCGGGGAGGTCTAGACTGTGCATCTAGACACTCAACACGATCAACTTCGGTGGCTTCAAAGAGTTTTATAGTACACTCACGAAGACCATATTCCAGATAAGATCCAACCCGAAGTATTGACTGTCCAGTCACAAGGGTGAGCTCAGCTAGAGTCTAAAGTATTTCGAAATCCGTCCCACTTAACTGCGGAATGTCAAAAACTTTGGAGGGGGTTCTGTAGGCTGTCTAAAAATCAAGCCATTGAAAAGCAGAATTCCAAGACGCAAGGTTAATCCAAACCCGCGTCTCAGCATCAAGACGCGAGGGTCCAAAGCCGCGTCTCAGCACCAAGGCGCAAGGGTCCAAACCCGCGTCTCAGCATCAAGGTGCAAGGGTCCAAACCCGCGTCTCAGCATCAAGGCACGAGGGTCCAAAGCTGCGTCTCAACGGCTCCAAGGCGTGTGGGTTGACACCCGCGTCTCAGTTGTAACCGTCCCGGTTTTAGGGCCAATCACGGCCCACATAACGGGGAAAGTTAGCACCCATTATGGAGTGTTTTTAGGAGGCACGTATGCCCCTGAAACCCCTATAAATAACCCCGTCGCTATGAGGATGGGGGGGATTTTTGGGGTGAGATTTTTCAGTCAGAGGATTTTTTGGGAGAAAAGAACTCTGAGAGAAAAGAGAGAAACCCTTCAAAGAATTTACTGTGTTCAAGTTGCTCTTTGCCTACCTTCTCTTTGAGAGTTTTGGTAGACAGAGCTGTGTTACTCCGTCAACCACCCGAAGAGAAAAGCCCCGGAAGATCTCGACGTTCACCCGGTCAACGGAGAACAAGATTCACTCTCCATCGCCACACGAAGAACCCATCCTTAAACAAAAGGAGGATTCAAGACTCAACATCCTCCTTCCCTTGTAATCGGAAGACCGATCTGTTATAATTTTCTATCCAATCAAAAGAATTTTACAATTTGATCCCCTCTTTTTCCGACGCATACAATGGTAGGAAGGAGGTATGGTCCTTAACAAGAGTATCAAAGATTATCTTTGCCCAATTGACTTCTAATCCAGCCATGATGGCATAGACACAAGTGGCTAAATCACGAGAATAATAGTTATAACTCCCGATTTTAGGGCAAATGTTATAGGCAAGGATACGACCAATAAGACGGGAAATGGGTTTCAATTTATTGTTAGACATAGGTAATCCTTGACCTGGAAGAAATATATTTGATAAGACCTCTGCATCATCCATATTAATGTCACTAATAGAGAGGCCGTGATAAGGAATTAAAAAAATACGACCTAAGGATTTTGGGGATAACTTGATATTGATACCTTTAACCATAGAATATATATGAACATCATCCTCATTGTCTTCATAGGTTAAGTTGGTATAAAATAAGTGAATCAAGAAAGGATAATAGCCTTGTCTAGAATCAGTAGAGAACATATGATAAAGACCACAATTTTGTAAATATGAGACAATATTATAGTCATTAAAGTCCTCATATTTAACAAACCTACCAGGCAAAATTTTTAATGAAGAAATTCTAAGGAAATCATCTTCTAGGGTAGGATTTTTCAGAAAAGCCCTAAAACCAGCTTGAGATGAAGAAGAAGATGGTGTAAATTTAGTTTTCTTAGACCTAGACATGATTAGAACTCAAATTAAAGGAAGATAAAGTAGGAATTGGAAGGAAACTGTAGAGATTGGAGCTGATTTACCAAGAAATTGAAGGAGGAAGGAGATGGGTTCACTGCTGTTGTCGATCCCTGTAGTCGACTGGTGCTATCGGCTGGGGAGAGGAACCGGGTGAAAACTAGGTTTTTATGAGGGTAAAGGGTAGAAAAGAAAGGTAAATACCAAATCAATGGTTAGGATAAAAAATAGAGTTAGATCGGATCCAGAATTAATGATATGGGTCAGGTTTCGAAGGTTAAAAACCAATAACAGAACACAGTTTTTCACAAGGTTAGTCGACTTGGGTTTTGTGACTAGTCGACTAATCCATATACTAGTCGACTAGTTTATGGATATAGTCGACTAACTATTAATAACTAAAAAATCATGTTTCTGTTAGATGCAGTTAGTCGACTGGGACACTGTTAAATCGACTAATAGGCCTTGATAAGTCGACTAATGGTTAAAAAAATGCCTTCAAATTCTGAAAAAATATTCAAAGATCAGAAATATTGCAAATACCCAAATCTCTTCGAACTCTCATGAAAATATCTTCTTTAAGAGGTTTTGTAAAAATATCTGCAATTTGATTATAAGTTGATATAAAATTTAGAGAAATATCACCTTTTAAAGCATGATCACGTAAAAAATGATGTTTAATATCAATATGCTTAGTACGTGAATGATGAACTAGATTTTTAGATAAGTTAATAGCACTGGTACTATCACACATAATAGGTGAGTTTGTGATAGACATGCCATAATCAAATAAGGTTTGTTTCATCCATAAAATTTGAGCACATGCAACACGAGCAGCGATATATTCTGCTTCAGTGTGTGATAATGATACAGAATTTTGCTTTTTACTGAACCATGATACTAATGAATGTCCCAAAAGTGAAAAGTACCACTAGTACTCTTCCGATCAGATTTACACCAAGCAAAATCAGCATCACTATATGATAGTAAATCAAATGTGCTTGATTTTGGATAAAATAAGCCATAATTGATTGTGTTTTATTAATATATCAAAGAATCATTTTCACTGTTTTAAGATGTGATTCCTTAGGATTTGATTGATATCTAGTACATAAGCAAACACTGAACATAATATCAGGTCTACTTGAAGTGATATATAGTAAAGAGCCAATCATACCTCAATATAGTTTCTGATCAACATTCTTACCATTTTCATCTTTGTCTAGGAATGTATTTTTATGACCAGAATTTTCCATACTTAATCTTTTCAGAAGTTCCTTTGCATACTTGCATTGGGAAATGAATATTCCATCATTCATTTGCTTCATTTGCAGACCGAGAAAGTAAGTAAGTTCGCCCATGTGGCTTATCTCAAATTCACTCTGCATAATCTTAAAAAATTCTTGACAAAAATTATCGTTAGTAGATCTAAATAAGATATCATCAACATATATTTGAATAATTAAGATATCTTTATTAACATGTTTAATAAAGAGAGTTATATCTGCTCTTCCCATCTTAAAATCAGAATTTAAAAAAAACTTTTTAATCTATTATACCAAGCACGAGGTGCTTGTTTTAAATCATATAAAGCTTTCTTAAGTTTAAAAACATGGTTTGAAATTTTTTCATGTTCAAAACCTAGAGGTTGTTCAACATAAACAGTTTCCTTAATAAAATTATTTAAAAAGGCACTTTTAACATCCATTTGATAAAGTTTGAAATTCATAAGCAAGAAAAAGCAAGTAAAATACGAATTGATTCAAGCCTAGCTACTGGTGCATAAGTTTCATCAAAATCAATACCTTCTTCTTGATTGTATCCTTGTGCTACTAACCTTACTTTGTTCTTAATAACTTGACCTGATTCATCAAGTTTGTTCTTAAAGACTCATCTGGTACCGATGACTGGATGATCAGTAGGACATTGTACAAGATCCCAACATCGTTTCTGATAAATTGATTCAACTCTTCTTGCATTGTAATTGTCCAAAAATTATCTGCACATGCTTCTTTGATATTATTCGGTTCAATGAGTGATATGAAAGCAATTTGTATCATGTAGTTCAACTTGGATCTCGTCTGAACGCCTTGATTTATATCTCCAATAACCAAATCATGTGGATGATTCCTTACTTCAATATATGCTTTAGGTAACTCGGTAGGAGTGTCATCAACATTAGAAATGTTAGTACCATTAGAAGATATAACAGTATTATCAATAAAAGTATCTATGATATTATCATCATCATGTGAAGAAGTATTAGAAATAGATTTAATCAAAGATTCATCAAATTTAACATGTAATGATTCTTTAATAGTAAACGTTTTCTTATTAAATATTCTATATGCTTTACTTTGAGTAGAATATCCAACAAAAATACCTTCATTGGATCTAGCATCAAATTTATCTAAAGCATCTCTTGTATTTAAGATAAAACATTTACATCCAAAAATCTTGAAATAAGAAACTTTTAGAATTCTGTTATAAAACAATTCATAAGATGTTTTGTTTAAAATAGGTCGAATAAGCACACGATTTAAAACATAACATGCAGTAGCAACAGTTTTAGCCCAAAAATATTTTAGTAAATGACTGTCCATAAGCATAGTTCTAGCACATTCTTGTAAGGTCCTATTCTTTCTCTCCACAA
Organism: Agave tequilana; assembly: GCA_038442645.1. Classification (NCBI taxonomy): domain Eukaryota; kingdom Viridiplantae; phylum Streptophyta; class Magnoliopsida; order Asparagales; family Asparagaceae; genus Agave; species Agave tequilana. The sequence goes on from JAVJIF010034513.1 coordinate 31,409, forward strand.
TACCATTTTGAGGAGATGCTCTAGGAAATGCAAAGTTATGTGTAATACCATACTTATCACAGAAATTTGCAAAAGATTCATTTTCAAATTCTTCTCCATGATCACTTCGAATAGTGACTATGTTTAGAGACTCTTGATTTTGAATTCTTTTACAAAAACTTGAAAACTCATCAAAAGTATCATTTTTATTTTTTAGAAAATTACCCATGAAAAACGTGAATAATCATCAACAATAACAAAAACATACCTACTTTTGTTTAAGAAGCAACACGAGTAGGACCAAATAAATCTAAATGTAATAGTTCTTAAGGTCTATTGGTAGAAACTAAATCTTTAGATTTCAAAGATGATTTAACTTGTTTTCCTAATTGACAAGAATCACAAAAATAATCCTTTTAGAAAGCTATTTTTGGAAGACTTTTAACTAAATCAAATTTAGATATCTTAGAAATTATTTTCATATTCAAATGACCAAATCTTTTATGCCATAAAAAATAATCACTATTGGAAGCAAGTAAACATAAGTTATCATTTGATGATATACAGGTTATTGATAACTCAAAAATATTATTGTTACGAAAACCTTTAAACAAAATATCTTTCATGTTAGTATCGTATATAAGACATGCATCTTTTTCAAAAACAATTTTATAACTCTTATCACATAACTGACTAATACTTAATAGATTGTGTTTTAAATCTCTTACCAAAAGAACATTTTCAATAAGGGGTTTTGTAATGTTACCAACCATGCTGGTACCAATAGCCTTTCCTTTGTTATTGTCTCCAAATATTACTGTACCTCCCTTTTTGATTTAAACGGAAGACAGTAGTTGAATGTGTCCGGTCATGTGTTTGGAACACCCACTATCAAGTATCCACTTTTCTTTATAAGGTACCTACAAGATAAAATAATTTGTATGGTACCCATCATGATAGGGTCCGAAAAAGATTAGCCTTTAGGAACCCAAATCCAATTGGAATTTAGTCTCTATTTGTTAGTATAAACATAATTACCAGAATTACACACATCATGTATGTAAGATGCAATATAAGCATTTTTATCAACATTATTTAGCTTTTTAGGAATCCAAATATATTTGCATCTAATTCTTTTTGAAATAGTATTTCTTTTCACAAAAGAATTATATGGATTATTATTATAAAGATGTGTAGATTTTACAAAATTAGTTTTTGAAAATCTAAGACCAACATGTGTAGGTTTGTAAATCTTATCTTTTGAAAAACCAAGACCAAAATGATTATTTGACATCTTTTGATAAGATAATAAATCATTTAAATTTTCTTTTCTTTTATTAAATTTTGTCACATTTTTCAAAATTTCTTCATACTTAATTTTGAAACAAGTCATTTCTTTATCTAAAATTGTAATTCTAGAATTTAAAGAAATAGTTTCCTTTCTAAGCATAGAATTCTCTTTTAAGAAAATTTCATTATCCCTATTTAAAGATGAAATAACTTTTTCAAAATCATCTTTTTGAGAATTTAAAGAAGATGTTTGAGAAACAAAAATTGCATTTTCATTGTTAAGTCTTTCATTTTCCTTTGTTAAAACTTTATTTTTAATCTTTTCATTTTTTAAATTATTAAAAAGTTCATTAAATGCTTCTTGTACCTCATCTTCTTGAGCCATGAAGCAGATATTGGCGGTTTCAGTGGCTTCTTCTTCGTCAGAGGAAGATGAGTCGCTATCATTCCAAGTTGCTTGGAAGGCTTTCTTCTTCTTGTTGAACTTATTGAAATTCTAGAAGTGTCCTTTTGATTTCATTATTGGGCAATTCTTCTTTATGTGACATGGTTTGATACACTTAAAACAAATAGGATTATCATTAGTATCTTTATTCTTTATAAACTTATCTTATTTTAAGAACCTTTTGAATTTTCTTGAAAGCATCGCCATCTCCTCTTCATCGTCATCTGAATTGTCCATATCTGAGGATGTATAGAAGGAAAGTACTTTCTTCTTGGATTGAAGTTGTTGTTCGTCCTTCTTTCTATCTTCGAGTTGCACTTCATATGCCATTAGATTACCAATAAGGTTTTCTAATAACATTGTTAAGAGATCATTCGCTCTTCTATTGCAGTAGTCTTCTTCTCCCAATCTGGTGTGAGTGCACGAAGGATCTTGCGAACTTTTTTGACTTGGGTGTATTCCTTTCCAAGGGATGCTAATGAATTTGTTATGTCGGTGAACCTTGTAACCATTTCTAAGATGGTTTCATTCTCCTTCATTTTGAAAAATTTAAACCTGTGAAAAAGAATAAAAATTTTAGATTCTTTAACCTTATTTGTGCCTTCATGTGTTACCTATATAGTGTGCCATATTTGATTTGCAAAAGTGGCTATTGACACACGGTTGAATTCTTCTTTGGTTAAGGCACAGAATAAAGCATTCATCGCTCTGGCATCAAGGTTTGCATTCTTCTTTTGATCATCACTCCAAGCGGTGTAGTTGGTTGTTGGCTTGGTGTATGGTGCTTCTACTATATTCCATAGTTCGTAGTTGAGTGATTGTAAGTAGATCTTCATTCTATACTTCCAATAATTGTATTTGGATCCATCGAATAGCGGTGGACGTTGTGTAGAATGTCCTTCTTCAAATTGTGATGAAGGAAACTCCGTTGCCATCCTTGCTCTGATACCAAGTGTAGGATCTATATTCAAGCAACACAAACACTAGAGGGGGGTGAATAGTATTTATAAATTTTAAATAAAACTACTTGCAGGAAATAAAAATTCACAAGATAAAACTCAGAAAAATGCAAACGCAAAGACAAGAGATATATCCTGGTTCGGTCCTTGTGACCTACGTTCAGTCCCCAAGCAATCCGCTTGAGATTTTTCTTTTCTGATTTGGATACACCCAAAACCAATACCTTGTACACCACTTGACAAAACACCCTTTGCCAAATATGTACAACTCCTCTTACACCAAGAAGACAAACACCTTGTACAACTTCTCTTCTACACCAAGAAGACGCCCTTGTATAATACTCCTCTTTGAATGATTACAATTGATCCTATAAGCCTTGAATCTGTATGTGATTGTGGACAAGGTCTCTTATAGGTAGACTTTTAGAAATCTTCACAATAGAGTAGGAATTGGTGAAGAAACAGAAAGTGAAAGCAAGTTTTCAGAAAAACAAAATTTTGAACAGAATTTTTAGGCAGAAAACTTGAGTTTTGAATTGGTGAATTGATCCTAGGACAACATCCCTATTTATAGCTGAAATTTATAGTCAGTTAGAGAAGTTATCAATTCAAATTTGAAATTTAAAATGTTGGATAAAACAACAGAAATCACTAACTTTACAACAATCAGAAACTGCTATTAGTCGACTAGGGTATGGAGGTTAGTCGACTATAAGAACAAAATTTTTCAAAGTTAGTCGACTAATTTAGGAAGCAAGTCGACTATGTTGGCCCAGAGGCCTTCCACTCTAGTTTTGATGATGATTAACTCATGTAGTTATGTTTACTAATATTCTTGTGATGTTTAGTTTCAGATGCTTAACCAAGATATTAGTAGGTGCTTAGCTTCAACAAAGGTGTTTTGGAGTTTTTCACATGGTGATTCAAGAGCCCGAGCGTCAAAGTTCATATCTAGCACTCGTTAGAGTCAAGCTTGGTGGATCACATTTGGATCGAGTCGGCTTGAAGACGGAGTGTGGTTTCCAAGAAAAATGTTTCTTTGAAAAAAAATTTGGACGCTCATGTTTGCCATGCTAGTGTAACTTCACATTCTAGCTCACCTATTGCATGCACCTCTTCTTCTAGGATTTATAATGATATATGTTTGTTAAAAAAGAGTGTGGATTGTTTGGGCTCCACTTTGAGCCAATGTGTCATGAACCATACACGTTTAGAATCCATGTTTCGCAAGAAACAAATTCCATCTATGCATGCACACAAACCACGGCATACACATGCTCTTCACGGTCACACCCATCACACAATGTATGCTCATGTGTACACTTGTACACATTGTAGACGTAAGGGCCACCTTGCTAAATTTTGCTAATGATAAGTTACATGATTCAAATTTAGCAACTAAATTTGTTTGGGTTAGGAAAGGTGCTAACCCCCATGGACCCAAAAGAGTGTGGGTACCAAAGATCACCCCTATTGTATTTGATGTAGGTGTGGGCTCTCACATGACGTGAGAGTTATGGTGCCTTGAAGTGGATGCGTTCCAAGCTTTATGAGGACTATTTGGATGCAACACTTTCAGGGCGAGTTTGGTGGGAGAACCACCGTGTTTTGGAGACTTGGAGAGTTTTCCTCATAGGTTTTGATAACAATCTCTAACTCCCATTATGTTTACATGCTTATCTTATTGTTGATTTCTATCATGTCATGTTTTAATGTTCATTATGCCATGTGCCATGTTTATTAGAATAGTGATATACATGATTAGTAATTGAGACACTCATGTTTTATATGAATTTATATCTTTGTATTCTCACTTTAGTTTAACTAATGTGTATGTCCTAGATCTATGCATGTGCATGTACATAATGATCATATGTATGTTTATGAGTTTTGTTTTGATGCTTCATGTTTTTATTACATGTTTAGATGTTAGTTTTTATCAAAACTTGGATGTATACTTGTACAACTAGTGAGCTACAAATAGACTATTATATGTTTGTGCTTGAACGCTCATTTGTACTCATTAGATGTACTAGTATAGCCTAGTTTTGATGATTCATGCATTTGACTTGTATTCCCATTTTGTACATGTTTTTCATGTTTATATGTTTAACTTCATGTATATGTCTATTTTGTCCAAACTAATTGTTATATATATACATCCTTAAGCCACTTGCCTTCATGCATATACTTTTGTGGACTTGTTATGTTTGGATATGTATGTATTCTTTAGTTCGTACAAGACATACATATGCTTTGAAGATTAAATTGTTTTGATGATTTTCATGTTTTAAAGGAATTTCACATTGAGCCTATTGCCTATTTTCATGACTATGTCTTTCACACAAAACTTGTACACTCACATTATTTGAAGTTTTCTCATGATTTTGTTTTCATGAGTCCTATATGAGCTTTATATCTTTTGAGTGTCAATTGTTGAGTGATTTTCATGTTTCATGAAATATATTTTTGTTTTATTCCTTACTTGAAGGATTTCGTACTAGTTTTCAAATTTTTCTTAAAACTAGTTCGTATTCTTCATTATGGTAGAGCTTTTTAAATATACTATATTTTCAAACCTATTTTTGAAAACCCTACCCATTTAAGGGTGGTTGGTTGGGCGACCATGCCTTGTATGCTTATTATTGAAAATTCTTTTAAACATGTGCATGAATGGGTGGAAGGTAATATGAGTAATACACTTGATCTTATTGTGTTTCAATTGGTATCATTGGATCTTTTCAATTGGTATCACTATTGACATTTTTTTTTCGTATACTCATATATGTTTCTATATATGTATGATTACACTTCAAATAGTATCAATTTCGATTGGTATTCAATTTCTCATAAATATATATATGATTTATTTGTACTTACTATATCTCTATATCCTTGAGCACAAATTTTGGTTTTGCTAAGTTTGATTTCAAATAATTATTATATTTCAATTGATTATGTTTCAATTGGTATCTTATACAAGCTTATGCATTATTTTATTTGGTATTTCTTAAAGGGGGAGAAAATTTATATTTCACTTTTCAAGTGGTTTTGTTTACCTTTAATATTTTACTCCCACACTTTATATTGAAATATGATTAAAAAATGATATTGATTATTTTTGGTATCATATGCTTTTAATAAAAAAATTACTTTCAATTGGTATATATTAAAATATTAGTTTATGTCCCACATTATGTACTTTCAAATTGATATATTTTTTCTTACAATTGGTATCATAACGTTTTGATTAGATTTCATCACTCATTAATTTTTTTTTGTTTAGACAAAAAGGGGGAGAATATTGTTTTCTTTGACCCCTTTGTTGATGATTGACAAAAGGAGGAGAAGTATTTGAGTTTATATGCATATTTATTGTTTAATATGCATGTTATTGTTTATTTGTTTTATTTGTAAGGTTGTTTCATATTGATATTTTTTTTATTGTTGGTATCAAAAGCTTTTAGTGATTATCTTTCTAATTGGTATCAAGAATTTTGTTTTATTGATTGGTATCTAGAGCTTAAGTTTTTCATTGAAATTTTTATTGGTATCAAAAGCAATTATTTAAGAACATGTTTATTTTAAAAAGGAAAAGGAATTTATTTTAAAAGTTTGGTATAAAGAGCATGTTTATTTCATGTTTGGTATCAAGAGCATGTTCGTTTCATTGTTTTATGCATATTGATGCATATTCATGTTTAGTATTCATTGCATATATTTATTGTTTATTGCTATGCATGAGTTAAGGGGGAGCTTCTTTGAAGCTTAACTTTAATCCATGCATATATACTCCATGAGTTTTGTCATCATCAAAAAGGGGAGATTGTTGGCCCAGAGGCCTTCCACTCTAGTTTTGATGATGATTAACTCATGTAGTTATGTTTACTAATATTCTTGTGATGTTTAGTTTCAGATGTTAATCAAGATATTAGTAGGTGATTAGCTTCAACAAAGGTATTTTGAAGCTTTTCACATGGTGATTCAAGAGCCCGAGTGTCAAAGTTCATATCTAGCACTCGTTGGAGTTAAGCTCGGTGGATCACATTTGGATCGAGTCGGTTTGAAGACGGAGTTTGTCAAGTAGACTTCGGTACATAGTTTAGATTATGTTTTAGATCCATTTGTTAAAGATTAGATAGTGTGATATGCTCAAGTTCACAACACACACACGTTTTATGTTTTAGTTTTAGTTTTCGGTTTTTGGTTTAACCGACTTGTTTTTCATGAATAGATAGAATCAAAACAAGTTTACATGGTTTAATGTATATTAGATTTGTTCTATATACATGTATGCTTCAACTATTTAAACAAACTTAGTTTGATAGTCTATTTCATGAGTTTGGAGTTTTGGTATTTTAACAAAACGTATTTTTGGATTTAAAGTCAAAAATATTGATATATATATATATATATATATATATATATATATATATATATATATATATATATATATATATATATATATATCTCTTTCATGTATATTGGATTATATCCATATACTATATGCTTCAAGTTGTTTCAAATATCATGTTTTTGTATTTGGATGAGTTTTTGACAAAACAATTTTTCATCTCAAAAATTCAAGTTTTGAGAAATACGAAATTTGATTTTCGGTAAAATTTTCATAACACAAAAAGAGTTCAAAATATTTGTAACTTGGTTTGATTTTTACTCAAACAAGTTTGTATTTCAAAGAGAATGTAAGAACTTATTTTTGTGAATTTTCAGAGCCCGGTCGACCGGGCGGTCGACCGGTCGACCGGAAGGCTCAACGGTCAAAAATTTGACCGTTGGCCGGTCGACCGGCCGGTCGACCGGAAGGCCATTATTCCTTGTCAGCTGCCAACGGGCAGATTCCAAGTGGGGGCTATATATACCCCATCTGAAGTGGGTTTTGGTTAAGATTTTTAGGAAGAAAAATTTCCTACTCTCTAGTGTTTTATTACTAGTTTCAAAAGAGTTTTTAGAGCTTTAAAGATTTGATCTTTGCTTTGCTTTTAAAGGGTTGGAAAATTCAAGAAAAAGGAGAAACTTTGGGATTGGTTTTTGATCTTCATTTTAATCTTATCCTAATTGTTTTCCCAATTGTTTTCTTTGAGTTTTTGATTTGCAAACTCTTTATTTTCCACACTTGAGCCATATCTTGCTATCCTATCTATTAGGATCTTTTATTTGTGGGAAAATTAGTTTGTGGTGTGTAACCACCAAGCTGTAACCCTCCTTATTTGTGATATCCCTCTTGTGTAGAGGTTGATTTTGGAGTGGTGGTTGGCTCCCTCTAGTGAGAGGTGGAGAGTGTTGGTATCCCTCTTAGTGAAGAGGTGGATTGTGTTGTTTGTGTGTGCCTCACTTGTGCTTAACCACGAGAGCTTCATATAGCGCCTCAACTCTTATTCTGAAGAATCAAGAGGAGTTACTCCAGAGCCCTTCACCGGGAATTCGGCTACACTCGTTGGTTGCATTAAGTGTTGTTGCAATTTAGTTTTTAATTTTCGCACTTTGTTCATTAGATTAGCCGTACACCTATTCATCCCCCCTCTAGGTGTACTTTCAGACTATACTTAGACTGATACGGATAACAAGTTTCTGAAAACTATTTTTAGTCGACTAGTAGAACAAGGATAGTCGACTATATAAGGGGTTAGTCGACTATACTTTAGGGGAAGTTGACTAATTCTGATGACAGATAATAAACAAAGAGTTGTGATATTTTTGTGGAAGAACTTAGTCGACTGGAAAAATTGTCAAGTCGACTAGGGGATAGGATAGTCGACTATAAGTTGGGTCAAGTCGACTATATAAGTATTATGTGTGTATTCAAGGCTTTTAATAATAATTCTAAAAATATACATAAATACTTAAAGTCTTCATCTGAGGTTGAGCAATCAGAACTCTATATAAATGCTTGAGATAGAGCTTCAAATGCATCTGTATCACTTTGTTATTCATCATCAAAACCTTTCAATCTTGTAGGCTTCAACAGTTTCTTATAGGTGGACTCTCAAAATTCTTCACAACAGATTAGGAATTGTGTGAAGAAATGAAAGTGGAAACTAGTTTTCTGATAAAACAAAATTTTTCAACAGAGTTTGGATAGAAAAATAATGATATTGAATTGGTGTAAGATCTTAGAACAACATCCCTATTTATAGGTGAAATCAATGGTCAGTTAGGGAAGTTATCAACTCAAATTTGAATATCAGAACGTTGGATAAACACCAGAATATCAATAACTGATTAACAGATAGAAACTGTTTTATAGTCGACTAGGGTATGATATTAGTCGACTAATAGAACAAGTTTTGCCTGGGTTAGTAGACTAGTCAAGGAAGCAAGTCGACTATATCACTGATACAGATGATAAGTTTCTAGAAACTATAATTAGTCGACCAGTAGAAAGGGTTAGCGACTACAATTTGAATTTGTCGACTAGCAGTGTAGGTAAGTCGACTAATACTGCTAACAGTCAACAAATAGAGAACTGATATATTTTTATGGAAAGACTTAATCGACTATATAAAGGATCAAGTCAACTAGAAGATATGTTAGTCGACTAGACTTGGGTATAAGTTGACTATCTGACTATATTGTGTGTGTGATTAAGGCTTTTAACAATCTATTAAAGATACACAAAAATAGCCAATATCCTTGAGTAGTCTTGAGCACTTAGAACTCAACATTAGTTTTTGAGATAGAACTCCAATGCATCTGCATCACAAATGTTATTATCAAAATCAAAGTTCTAACATTCTCCTCCTTTTTGATAATGACAAGTTGTGTGCATATAACTCCCCTTATAGAGATAAGCTCCCCTGCAGAGAACAGGTTATAACAAATATAGAAAACGAGTGTTCTCCCCCTGTAAAACATATATCTTGACATACATACATACATACACACACACACACACACACACACACACACACACACACACACACACACACACATATATATATATATATATATATAGATATATATATATACACACACACATACACACACACACATATATACACACACACACACACACACACACACACATATATATATATATATATATATATATATATATATATATATATATATATGCTACATTATATTTTGCATTATCAAGTGTTTGAAATAATTTTCTAAAAAAAATCACTTTTTCTTTATAAGGTACCTATAAGATAAATATTTTGAATGGTACCCATATACGATGTATATATGATGCAATATAAGCATTTTTATCCATAATACTTAAATTTTTTGAGAATTCATATATATTTGTTCTTAATTCTTTTTAAAATAATATCAGTATTTCTTTTCACATAAGAATCATATGGATTATGATTCTTCTCATAAACATGTGTAGATTTTGAAAATTCAAGACCAACATGTGTAGATTTTTCAAACATATCATTTGAAAATCCAAGACCAAAATGATTATTTGAAATCTTTTGACAGGATAATAAATTATTTAAATTTTTTTCTTTATTAAATTTTGTCACATTTTTTATAATTTCTTCATACTTAATTTTGAAACTTCACATTTTTTTATCTATAATTGAAATTCTAGAATTTAAAGAAATAGTTTATCTTTTAAGCAAAACATACTCTTATAAGAAATTCTCATTATCCTTTTTCAATGATGATAGAACTATTTCAAAGTCATATTTTTGAGAATTTACAAAAAATTTTGAGAAATATATAATGAATTTTCTTTGTTGAGTCTTTCATTTTTCTTTATTAAAACTTTATTTTTAATCTTTTCATTCTTACGATCATCATATAACTCATAAAATGCATTTAATAATTCATTATATTGTACCTCATCTTCTTCTTGAGCCATAAAACAAATATTGACAGTTTCAGTGGCTTCTTCTTCGTCTGAGAAAGATGAATCACTATTCTCCCATGATACCTGATAATCTTTCTTCTTTTTGTTGAACTTGTTGAACTTGAATTTCCCTTAGTTTTTTAACAACGAGCAATCCTTCTTTATATGACCTGATGTATTACAATTAAAACATGTAGGATTAAACATACTTTGCTTCAAGAACTTTTAGAATTTTCTTAAGAGAATTGCCATCTTCTCTTCATCATCTGAATTGTCTATATTTGAGGATGTATGGAAGACAAGTACTTTCTTCTTTGATTGTGGTTGTTGCTCATCTTTTTTCTGATCTTTAAGTTGCACTTCATATGCCATTAAATTATCAATAAGGTTTTCTAATGATATTGTTGAGAGATCATTTGCTTCTTCTATTGCAGTAATTTTTTTTCTCCCAATATGATGTGAGTGCACGAAGAATCTTTCTAACTTTTTCGACTTGAATGTATTCCTTTCTAAGGGATACTAAGAAATTTGTAATGTCGATGAACCTTGTAATCATTTCTGAAATTGTTTCGTTCTCCTTCATTTTGAAGAGTTCAAACCTGTGAACAAGAACAAAAATGTTAGATTCTTTAACTTTATTAGTACATTCATGTGTTACTTGTAATATCTGCCATATTTGATTTGTAGATCTGGCCGTTGACACACGATTGAATTCTTCTTTGTTCAAGGCACAAAATACACACGATTGAATTCTTCTTTGTTCAGGGCACAAAATGGTGCGTTCATTGCTTTGGCATCAAGATTTACAGACTTCTTTTGTTCTTCACTCCATGTATTGTAATTGGTAGTCGGCTTAGTGTATGGTGCTTCTACTATGTTCCATAATTCATAGTCGAGTGATTACAAGTAAATCTTCATTCTACACTTTCAGTAGTTGTAGTTTGATCCATCAAATAATGGTGGACGTTATGTAGAATATCATTCTTTGAATTGTGATGAAGGAAACTCCGTTGCCATCCTTGTATGTAGGGTGTTGATTGGGTATGCAGGGTTCTGATACCAAATGTAGGATCTAAAAATAATGTCAACACAAATACTAAAACAAAGATAAATAGCATTAAATAAAATACTTGCAAAAGAGGAAATAAATCTCAGAAAAATGCAAATGCAAACACGGGAGATTTTATCCTGGTTCGGTCCTCTTGACTGTGTCCAATCCTCAAGTAACCCGCTTGAGATTTTTCTTATCCTGATTTTGTACACCCAAAATCAACTTTTTGTACACCACTTAACAAAACAACCTTTGTCAAATCCATACAACTCTTCTCTACATCAAGAATACAACTTTCTTGTACAACTCTTCTCTACACCAAGAAGATACTCTTATACAACTTTTCTCTTTGAATGATTGCAAAATATCCTATAAGCCTTGAAACTTGTATGCGATCGTGAACAAGATTTCTCATAGGTGGACTTTCAGAATTCTTCACAATAGAATAGGAATTGTGTGAAGAAATGAAATTGGAAACTTGTTTTCTGAAAAAACAGAAGTTTTCGACAGAGTTCGGACAGAAAACTAATGATATTGAATCGGTGTAAGCATCCTAGGACAACATCCCTATTTATAAGTAAAAATCAATGGTCAATTAGGAAAGTTATCAACTCAATTTGAATATCAGAATGTTCGATAAACACCAGAATATCAATAACTGATTAACAGACAGAAACTGTTTATAGTCGACTAGGGTATGATATTGGTTGACTAATAGAACAAGTTTTGCTTAGGTTAGTCGACTAGTCAAGGAAGCAAGTCGACCATATCAAGACTGATACATATGATAAGTTTCTGGAAACTATAATTAGTCGACTAGCAGAAAGGGTTAGTTGACTACAACTTGAATTAGTCGACTAGCAGTGTAGATAAGTTGACTAATACTGTTAACAGTCAACAAATAGAGATTTGATATATTTTTGTTGAAAGACTTAGTTGACTAGAAAATATGTTAGTCGACTAGACTTGGGTATAAGTCGACTAAATTGTGTGTGTGATCAAAGCTTTTAACAATCTATTAAAAATACATAAAAATAGCCAATATCCTTGAGTAGTCTTGAGCATTTAGAACTCAGCATTAGCTTTTGAGATAGAGCTTCAATGCATCTGCATCACAAATGTTATCATCAAAATCAAAGTTCCAACAGCTCTAACGCTGCTCTGGCCGATCGACTGCCTGGTTGTTTGACAACAGTAACTATGTTCTTTAGCCATTTCTAGTCGACTGCCAGTCTGTCAAACTTGCTAGAATTGATTTTAACGGCTATTTTCTTCTTCAAATAATTTTGGATTTGTCTCTAACAGGTACTTTTTGATTTTAGAGGTGTTTAACATTTTTGTAATGACTGGTATTACTGAGCAATGTTCATTCTCTTTCTCTTATAAATAAAAGTTATTAGAGAGAGTTTTATATAAAAAGTTTTCAAAGCTTTCATAAGCTTTCATTCTCAATCTCTTGTGAAAAGTTTTTGTGTTGTTCAATCCATTATTTATAAATTTCTCTCACACTTCTTGAGTCTCCAAATCATTACTCTGAGCTATAAGAAAGTGTATTGAGAGTATTTGTCATCTTGTGATGGTCCCAAGTATGTAATCTTTTATTATTTGTGAGTTCCTCTTGGAAAGAGGGTTGTTAGTTAGAGTTGTGGCCCAAATCTTTAGGGATCGAGTTTAGTTGTAATCAAGTCGATTATAGTGGAATCCTTCATTACGGTGAAGGCGGGGATGCAGAGCAAGTTGGTCTAACCTCGATAACAACTTCTCGTGTTTATGATTGTATTGCATTTGATTTCTCTAAACTCTCTCCTTTTATTACTTGCATTGTTATTACTATTATTATACTTGTTGCTCCATTATACTTGTGCTTACTTGAGTTTATATGTTTGATTATCGTTAATCAAGAAAGCAATTGTTCAACTCAACTCATAATAAAAAGGAATATTGAGGAAAAGTTCAGAGCCCTTCACGAGGTATACAACTTCATTTCTTGATTATCAGTTTGGTTTAGTTTTAATAAATTATATAATTATTTCATTTCAGCGATTAAATTAGCATATCACATATTCATCCCCTCTAGGTGATTTCAATTGGTATCAGAGCATGAACTCTTGTCTTTGAGGGTTCACCACTTAAGAGTGATCATTATTATTTGCTAATCACATTATTTGTTACAAACACACTCATGACCGATAATGTCAAAACCCCACACAAGCTTGATGGACTTAACTTTCCCATTTGAAAAGTTAAGATGGCCATCTTCCTTCAATCATTAGAAACTCATGTTACCAAGTCCACCAATAAACTATTTGTTCTGATGGTGATGAAGACATTTGATCTGAAATCACAGTTAAGAATTTGGGCCAATGCTAAGGCTTATTATGCCCTATTGCAAGCTCTAAATGATGATGATATATCAATGGTAAATAGAGAGCTCTGAAATGAACCAGAATGACCATAAACTGTGCGAATAGATCGGTTGATCGGACACCCAGCCGGCATGTACACATTCTGTGCATGCCCGATGACCTAGAGGTCAACCATGCAGAACACAAAAATGTTCTGCACAGAGACCGGTCGACCGGGCAGTCGGCCGTCTCAGCCTAAAATCCCAAAAAATTAATTTTAAAAATCTTTTTGAGTGTATGTGTGTGAAACTTTTTAACCATCAATCTGACACTCTAAACTTAAACAATCTAATATTCTTATAAGAGTTACACTATCTCTAAGTCTTCTTCAAGTGGGCTTCTCCAAAATCCACGTGTTGACTTTCCTTACTTGAATCCCATGCTTGAATCAACTTGAGTACTTCAATACCTTTCTTTTGAGGAAGAATGAAGAAAAATATAATCTCTTGAAATCTATAAACTTAAAAACTCTTGAACTTGATTAGTACCCATAACCATATGAGTTTTGGAATCATCAAAATAAAACAGTGATTGTATCCTTGGGTCAACAATCTCTCCCTTTTCAATGATGATAAAACTTATAAATTATTTATATAACAAGCATGATGAGCTTTGAAAAGCTCCCCCTGAAAATATGCTTATATAAATCAAGTTCAATATGACTTATACATATATCAATAACAAGAAAGTCACATGCATATCAATAGAATCAACATTCCACCATCCACCAATGACATTTGCAATAAAGAATCGTAATTTCTAAATCAATATTTCATAAAATAATAGAATAGAGATAGATCTAAATAACTCAAAACTTAAACATCTTAACTTAAACATAACATCTTCTCCCTTTTTTATCATACATCAAAAAGGAGTTGAAACAATTTCAATACGAGCACAAATACCAATTGAAAATCAATAGAAAGTAATATCAATCATGATGCAAATTGAAACTCTAAACATTTGAAATCCTCAATAGCAATTTGAAATTCTAGATACCAATTTAGATTAAATCAGTCTTCCATCATACAGACATTTAATTCACCCAAAATGAAAGAAAATCTATTATAATCAAGTGGTTTTGTAAAAATATTGGCTAATTGAAAATTGATAGAAGCATAATCAATTTCAATATCACTTTTCTCATAATGATCTCTAAGAAAGTGATATTAAATCTCTATATGCTTGATCTTACTATGTTGATTTGTATTCTTTGTCGCGTGAATAGTGCTAGTATTATCACAAAATATTTTAATATGATCATAATACAAATCATAATCAAGGAAAGTATATTTCATCCAAAGAACTTGTGTATAACAAGCCCGGCTGCAACATACTTTGCCTCGGTGGTTAAGAGGGCCACGAAATTTTGTTTCTTGAAAGACCATGAAACAAGATAACTTCTTAGAAATTGACAAGTTTTACTAATGCTCTTCTTATCCACTCTACCGGCATAGTCAATATCTGAATAACTCATTATGTTAAATTGTCCGATTTTTGGATTCCACAAGTTCATATCAATAGTGCCTTTAAGATATTTGATAATACGTTTTACCGTAATCAAATGAGATTTTTTAGGACATAATTGAAATCTAGCATAAACACAAACACTAAACATGATTTCTGGCCTACTCTACATCAAATAAAGCAAACTACCAATCATTCTATAGTATAATCTAATATGGTATAATTTAATGTCAATACTTTTACCTTATCATCCTTATCAAGCTTGGTTGTAGTAGCCATCAGAGTCGTGCTAACTTTCGCATTCTCTAGCCTAAACTTCTTGATTAACTCTTTGGTGTTCTTGGCTCGATTTATGAAGATTTCATCGCTCTTTTGCTTAATTTGTAGTCCAAGAAAGTAGTTGAGCTCATCCCTCATACTCATTTCAAACTCTTCCTTCATACACATTCGAACTCTTTGCAAAGTTTTTCAATAGTAGACTCCAAAATAATGTCATCAACATAAATTAATATAATAAAAATATCACTATCAATATGCTTAGTAAACAATGTAGTATCTACTTTACCTTTAACAAAACTCTTATTTACAAGAAAACTACTAAACCTTTCATACCAAATTCTTGGAGCTTGTTTAAAACCATATAAATTTTTTCTAATCTAAACACATAGTCAGGATGTGTAGGATCAACAAACCCAGGGGGTTGTTCAATATACACCTCCTCCTCAATATAGCCATTAAGAAAAGACTTTTAATATCTATTTGAAACAACTTAAATATTTAAATGATTCAAAAACAAGAGTCATATGAATGGCTTCGAGCTGTGCCATGGGTGCAAAGGTCTCCTTAAAATCAATTCCCTCATGTGATTGTAATTTTGGGCCACTGGCCTAGCCTTGCTTCTAACTACATTACCCAACTCATCCACTAGCCTAGACTTGCTTTCAAACTTTGTTACGCTCAAATTAATTGAGCTCATCTTGCATGGCAAGTAATCAATATGAGTCACCCTCGGTCTGGAGGATATTCATATGTTCAATATGAAAATGAATGTCTAATAACCATAAATATCATGAAGTTTGAATCTAACCGATACATCACCTAAGATGAGAGATGACTTGTAGCGTATCTCTAATCCTTCAGAAGTGGTTGAGATGGTTGCACTTCTACTTGCATTTCTTGGACTTCACCATTTGGAACTTCTCTTGGCTTTTCCTCTTATTTCGGAGCGTCCTTCGTTGATATCTCCACGTTTTCATATAAGAAATCAATTTCACAATGTACAATATTCTTCACAAGAGAGTTGGATTCCTCAAACTTAACATGCATAGATTCCTCAATAGTCAAGATTGACCTAGTGAAGACTCTATAAGCTTCACTAGTGTTTAATTAACTCACAAAATAGCTTCATAAGCTTTTGCATCAAACTTAAATTATCCTTAGTATTCAAAACAAAATATTTACATCCAAAAACTTTGAAATAGGGAACATTTGGTTTTCTCAAATGATAAATCTCAAATGAAGTTTTATTTGATTTTTTTCCTTCAAAAATAAACTCTGTTTATTATGTAACATGATGTGTTTATGACCCTGACACATAACTCTTGTGGGAGTTCATATTCACTAATCATAGTCCTAACTATCCCTTGAAGTGTTCTATCCTTCCCTTCGACGACTCCATTTTGTTATGGAGTTCTAGGACATGAATCTTATATTTAATTCTATTTTCTTCATAATAAGTAATAAAGGAGTGGTTGACAAATTCACCACCTCTATCACTTCTAAATATAAAATCGAAATTTTTTCTTTTTCAACTCTTTTACTAAAAATATTAAAATGCGAGAAAGTTTCATCTTTATGTTCAAAGAAGAAAATGTTAGAATTTGAAAAAAACAATAAAAGGATTCAATCTACAATAATTGTCTTTAATATAAACAAGATCAAAGATCATAACTTTATCATAGATCAAACCCTAAAATATGGATCTAGTCTTCATGAAGATTCAAAAAAATGAGAAAATTGAAATAATAAAGATGGAAGCGTACCTTGTTCCATGAGTGAATTCCTTGAATTGTTGGGATGGAGAAGGCCTTCCAAAAGATACGTATTCTTTTAAGGTTTTTCTCTGCTTGAAGGGATCTCAAAGAGAATAAGATTATACATTCTTTTGGGATCATGATTCCTTAAATAATAACAAAAGTTATTCTTTTTTTCTAATTTGGCCCTTCATCAAATTAGAAATTACATAATTATCTCTACATATTAAATTCATGACAATTTAATACCCGTTAGTCCAATTATTAACTTTATTAGATCAGAATTAATTTAGACTATACTTTAAGATAGTCATACACATTAAATTCACATATGTGAGCTCACACATGTTGAATTATTTTCAACAATCTCCCACTTGGGCCACATATGTTACCTTATAAATGTATACACCTTATGAGCTCAAAATATTGCTATCATATAATCAGGTATGCTTAATAATCTCATCCATTGACTATACTGATATAAGACTAAAGGAATTTTCATTACATTTAGCGTAACTAACCAATAATCACATATACCAATACAAGCAAATGACATAAATCAATCACGGATGTATAGCATGAAAATTACATGTAATGTGATCTGAACATGCCTAATTCCAACTAGTCTGCTCTTAAACTTTATTGAGATCAAACTTTTACATAATAAAACAGAGTGTATAAACTGATTACTTTATTTTTGCAGAAAATATCCAAATACACAAAATGTGTCTAAAATATAAAATAGAGCAATGAAATATATATACAAACTCCGACTAAACTATGATATCCTCAAGCGATATAATACCCATAGAAGCATTATGCTCATGAAAGACCTCGGTGTTAATCCATTAGTAAGCGGATCCGCAATAATGGAGTTTGTCCCAATGTGCTCTATTGAAATTTGTCCACTCTGTACCCTTTCCTTCACAACCAGGAACTTTATGTCAATGTATCTTGACTTGGATGAGCTCCTGTTGTTGTCGGAATATAAAACTGTTGATTTTTTTTCACAGTATAACTTTAGTGATATTTCAATACCACTTAGAATGTGCAGCCTAGTGACGAAAATTCGCAGCCATAATCCATGGTTGGATGCCTCAAACATGCTACAAATTTTGCTGCCATGGTGGAGGAGGCTTTGAGTGTTTGCATAGCATTCTTCCAGAAAATAGCTCCTTCAGCTAATAGATAAATGTAGCCCAATGTGGATCTCCTACTGTCTTGGCATCCAGCAAGCCAGAATCTGAATACCCAATGATCTCAATCTGATCTGACCTCTTGTATGTGAGCATGTAATCTTTAGTTCTTTGTAAATATCTGAAGACCCTTTTGGCTGCTCTCTAGTGATCCATCGCAGGGTTACTTAAATATCTGCCTAGCATTCCAGCAATAAATGCTATGTCTGGATATGTGCAAACCTGAGCATACATTAGACTCCCTATAGCTGAAGCATAAGGAATCTTCTACATTTCTTTAACTTCAAGATCCTTCTTAGAGAATTGACTTAGACTATATTTTGTTGGCCCAAAGGCTCATCACTCTAGTTTTGATGATGATTAACTCATGTAGTTATAGTACTAATGATCTTGTGCTCATTAAGCTTCAAATATTCAATCAAGATCTTAGTCAGTGTTTAGCTTCAACAAGATTCAAAGTCAAGTTTTGAAGCTAACATATGTTGATTCAAGAGCTCGCGCTTCAAGATCGCATCAAGTACTCAAAGAGGAGTCTAGCTAATTTGGATCATGTTTGGATCAAGTCTACATGGAGAAGAAGATTTTCAGGAGAAGACCTGAGTTATGTTTGTAAGTTTATGATTTTTATTTTAAGATAAAATGTAAAGGATAGATTAGTTGTGGATTGCTCAAGCTCATTTACGCACAAAAGATTATTTATCGCTTTCATGAAACTGATATATGTTTTGGTTTGGTTTTGATTTCGGTTTAACCGGTTGACTTTCAAGAATATATCTTTTGTTTTTTCATGAATAGATTTCATCCAAACAAGTTTACATAGTTTATATGTATATTGGATTTCATCCATATACATTGTTGCTTCATATCGTTTAAGAAACTTATTTTGATGAGTTTATATCATGTGTTTAAGATTTGTATTTATCAAAACTTATTTTGAGCTTATTGTCAAAAATAAGTATATTTCATCTTCCTGTGTATTGGATTATTTTCATACATACTATGCTTCAAATGTGTTTAAATATCTTGTTTTTGTATTTGAACAAGTTTTGAAAAAAAAATTAGTTTTTCATTTAGAAGTTGATTTTGAAAAATACCAGTTTTGGTTTAAGCCTTAATTTATATGCCTCAAAAATAGTTCAAATTGTTTGTAATATGTGTTTATTTTTTATCGCACATATTTCTACTTCAAAGTATTTACATGAACCCATTTTTGTGGAATTTATGGGATTTAAATAGAACTTTATGGGCTTTCAAAGTTAGAATTTAAATTCTTAATATTTTGGCTTTAGGTTGCTGTCGGCCAAGACCGAGCGGTCGACCGACGTGCACAAAAACGTGCACACGCCTAATATCCTTGGCTTGGTCGACCATTGCTAGGTAGCGGTCGACCGATCGGTCAACCAACTGGCTTCATCCAACTCTCGGTTGGGTGCCAGTCGACCGAATGGTCGGCCGACAGAGAGGCTTCCTCTATGTGGCCTAGGGACGGTCGACCGGGCGGTCGACCGGCAACCACAAAGGTCAAATTTTTTACCATTGGCCGGTCGACCGATAAGTCATCTGGCTCCCAACGGCTAGTTTTTGACTGCCTATAAATGGGTCTTTTGGCCAGTTTTGGGTAAGATTTTAAGTATTTTCAAGAGCACTTTTACAGAGTTTCTTTACAAGTTTTAGAACTTAACTTCTATATAAAAAGCGAGTTTTTCAAGAGTAATTTTCTTGAGTTTTTAAAAGAGTTTTCTTGCATTTTCCACCACTCAATCTATCTAGTTTTCTCACACAAGCTTGAGCTTTCCATTGTTATATTCATCTTCTAGGATTCTTATTGTAAGATGTGTTTGTTGGTGTTCAAGTGAAGAGATCACCAAGTTTTCATCTTTGTATTGAGGTGGAGTTAGAGGTTGCAGCCTTGGTGAACTTGCGGGTTCGTATTGTGTATTGTTCTTGCGGGAATAAGTAAGGGACTTGTGGGTCCAAGAGTTCCTGAGGGAGCTCATTTTAGGTGTTGTGGTACCGAGTGATCTTACGAGATCGTTTATAGCGGAAATCCTTCATTGTGGTGAAGGCGGGGACGTAGAGCAAGTGGCTCGAACCTCGAAATAATTCTCTCGTGTTTGTGACTGCTCATCTCTCTCTTAACTCACTTGTGTTTATATCTTGCATGCTTATTATTCATATCTTTATATACTTAATATTTACTTGTGCTTTATTGATATACTTGCTTGGGATTATTTAGTATCTTGCATGCTCTTATTTCTTGTACATTCATTGCATGCTTGATATTGTGCTCACACTAGTATTCAACCAAGAGAGCTATAGTAGCACCTCAACTCTTAATCTAGAGGAATCTTGAGGAGAAGTCCAGAGCCCTTCACCGAAAATACGGCTTCATTCTTTGGTTATACGTTGTGTGTAGTTTTAGTTTGCAAAATAGTTCTTAATTCCTTATTGTTTGGCATTAGATTACTAGTCACCTATTCACCCCCTCTAGGTGATCTACAAATTTATCACCTTTTGCGACTAGGGTGACTCTTGGTTTACAATCTTGCATACCATATCTTTCAAGCACCTTTTCTATATAGGCATTTTGTGACAATCCAAGAATACCCCGAGAGCGATCTTAGTATATCTGGATTCCTAAGACAAAAGATGCCTCACCAAGATCTTCATTTCAAACTTTTCGATAGAAATTTCTTGATTTCGTGCAAAATTTCCTTATCATTGGTAGCAAGGAGTATGTCATCAACATATAAAATCAAGAATATATACTAACTCCCACTGAACTTATGATAGACACAATCTTCAACAGCATTTATCTCGAAACCAAATGAGACAACTACTTGATAAAGCTTGTAGTATCATTGACGGGAAGCTTGCTTGAGTCCATAGATGGATTTCTTTAGTTTGCAAACCATATTCTTTGGTTCTCCAGACACAAAGTTTTCTGGCTGCGCCATGTATATAGTTTCATCAATGTCACCATTAAGAAAAGTTATCTTAACATCCATTTGATATAACTCAAGGTCAAAATGTGCAATAAGAGCCATAATTGTCCTAAAAGAGTCTTTTGATGAAACCAGAGAGAAAGTCTCTGTAAAATCAATGCCTTTCCCTTTAAGTAAAGCCTTTAGCTACAAGACGAGCCTTATATCTCTCCACATTACCTTCTGAATCCTTTTTGGTTTTAAATGTCCATTTGCAGCCAATGGGCTTCTTACCTTCAGATAATGGGATAAGATCACAAACTTGATTGTCTTGCATAGATTTATACTCTTCATTCATGGTATCTATCCATTTTTGAGAGTTAGAATCCTGCATGGCTTGATGAAAGTTAATTGGATCACCTTCCACCAATCCATCAATGTCCTCATATTCTTAAAAGAATACTATGTAGTCATCTGGAATAGCATTTCTCCTCTCTCTTATGGATCTCCTTAGTGGCATTTGTTATTGAGGTTGTTGAGTTTGTTCTTCATGAACAATTACCTCAGCATGAGTGGGGAGTTGTTTAATATTGTCTTGTTGAGATCCCATATCTATTTCTCGAACAATGACAGGTATAAAAGCCTGTATACTGCCAAAAGCAGTAGTAGAGATCAAAACTGATTCCTCCTCAAAGACAATGTCTCTAACCTTATTTCTCCCCCCAAACTCAACATCCTCAAAAAATGTTGCACTTCCCAGTTCAAAAATTGACTTATTAGTGTGATCATAAAACTTGTAGTCCCTAGATTGCTTAGAGTAACCAATGAAGTAGCCGCTCACTATTTTGGAGTCCCCTCAGATGGACATCCCCAAATGTGAAAGTACTTTAGACTAGGCTTTCGACATGTCCAAAACTCATAAGGTATTTTGACAGCTGCTTTAGTTGGTACTCTGTTCAAGATATAAGCTATTGTTTTATTGCTTCTCCCCAGAGTGATTCTCGTAAGGTAGAATGACTAATCCTACTCCTTACTATATCCTTAAGGGTCCTGTTTCATCTTTCAGCCACATCACATGCTAGGTGACCTGGCATGGTGTATTGTGGGAAGATTCCACATTCATCTAGGAAGTTAGCAAATAACCCTGGAGGTTGTTCCCTGAACCGTCATATCTGTCGTAGTGCTCACCACTATGGTCAGATCTGACACACTTAATTTTCTTACTGAGTTGAGTTTTAACTTCAGCTCTGAATATTTTGAACATGTCCAGAGACACTGATTTCTCATGAATGAGATATAGGTACCCATAGCGTGAGTAATCATCTATGAATGATAAAAAGTATCATTGACCATTCTAAGAAGCCATAGGGAATGGTCCACAGATATTCGTATGTATCAATTCTAAGATGCCTGAAGATCTGTTGGCACCTAATTTCTTATGTTTGGTCAGTTTTCCCTTGATAACCTCAACACAGACATTAAGTCTAAAAAGTCAAGGGAATCCAAAATACCTTCTGTCACAAGTCGTTCTATTCTAGATTTGGATACATTACCCAAACGCTTGTGCCATAATCTTGCTGAATTTTCTTTATTTAGCGTACGTTTTGTACCACGTGAATCCACATGCAAGGTTTTTATTATATAATGCAATCATGTCAAGTGAATAAAGGTTGTCATAAATACTCAATGAATCAGTACCAACAATATTTGAATTTAATAAAAGACTAAACTGATTGTTTCCAAAAGAACAATGATAACCAAATTTGTCCAATATAGAAACAGAAAACAATTTCCTTCTAAATGACGGTATAATAAAAGTGTCTTTCAAGTCCAAATATAGACCAGTTCTTAAGAACAACCTAAAATGCCTTACTGCCTCAACTTCTACCGACTTTTTATCGCCCGTAAAGATGTATCTTTTACCATCACTTGGCCTTTGTTAGCTCAGGCATCCCTACATAGAAACATTACGTGAGTATAGCACCAGAGTCTAACCACCAAATGTTTTTATGTACTGAAGCTAAATTAACCTCAGAACAAACCAAAGTAAAGAACATACCTTTCTTGGCACGCCAAGCATGATATTTTGTATATTCTTTATTTATATGTCCAGGTTTTTTACAAAAGAAACATTCTTTACTTTTCTTAGGTTTCTTTTGCTCTGGACCTCTAGCATCTTCCTCCTTCTTTCTTTTCTTGCCCTTATCCTTTGAGATACTGATAAAATGAGTACTTTCAGATTTCTCATGCTTAAGCCTTTTCTCTTCTTGCACACAATATGAAATAAGCTCATTCAGAGTTTATTTTTCCCTTTAATAGTTATAACTGACTTTAAATTGACTGAAGTGTGCAGGAAGCGAAATCAATACCCAATACACGAGCAAGTGCTCAGACAACTCGAGCTTTAGTGCCTTGAGCTTGGAAGAAATATGAGACATCTGCATGATGTACTCTCTTATATTTCCTTTGTCCTTACACTTCATAGAAATCAAGCTAGCTAAAAGCGTGCTTGCTTCTGCTTTATTGTTCTTTACAATACGTTTCTCAATTTTCACAAGAAAATCTTTAGCCAAAGTTATCTCATCAGATACTGCACCTCGAAAGACTTCCAGAATGTCGCGCTTTATGATCATTAGATTCATGTGATTAGAGTGTTCCTACTTTTCAATGTTCTTTCTATCATCAGAAGAACTTTCAGCTGTAAGAAAAGTAGGTTGCTATATCTTTAGTGCAAGATCTAGATCCATGTAGCCAAGAACAATTAGATCATTCTCTTTCAATTATTTGAAGTTTGTCCCATTGAGCATGGAAATACTGTTTGTGTTTGCGGATATAGTAGCAGCAGATAAAATAGTTGTACAGAGAATAAATCAAATAAGTATGCATGTTCACATCTTAATCAAATAAATAACTTTTGAAATTTAAACAATTATGAAATATATCTCAAGATACCTAGCACAACATTAATATCAAGTTTTTGGATAGTAATATTAACTTGTAAGTGGTATTCTCGGTGTAGTAATCAAATATTGACAATAAATCCTGTCAAATAATTGATTTATCTTTGGATCAACTTATTATTCACATTAAAATCTTATAATTGTCACTTCCACCACAAGTGTATATGCAATTCGGCTAAATATTATTCTTCCTTTGGACTGGTTAATACTCGCATGAATTCACACACACACACACACACACACAAACATCTTAATATTCTCAAGAAGCCAATCTACACAAGAGAGGTCACTTTGACGACATTTATTTCAATTAGTTTTATTAAATGTTAGACAATCTTAATAATTTACTGGATGTACCCAAAAATTCGTTTAAAATATTGAAAGTCCCAAAATTGCCCAAAAAGGGCTCATATTTCTTTGATGTCCAGACACAGCGCCTGGGCGCCGCCATAAGATGGGCACCATGCTTGCCACGGGGGAGGGGGACTGAGCACAACCGCACCTGGTTGCGCATGGATGCGGCCGGCCGGGGTGGCCAGTCTGGCTGGCCGCGCCTGCCATCTTAATTTTTTTTTAAACTGAAAAACCAGATCTGAAAATCCCTTTTTTTTATTAACCTGAATTATGAATTGAAATAGTTTAAATCCATAGATCTGAAATTTTTTTTACCAAAGCCAAAGCAATCATGCAATATGATTCATGAGATCTAATTTGTATATTTCAATCTTATGGAAGTATCAAAAATTCTAAAATTTTGAAATTTAATTTCCAAATCTAGGAATTCTCATTAGAGTGGCTCTGATACCAATTGTTGGAACTTAAATTAAACAATAGAAGGATTTGATCTACAATAATTGTCTTTAAAATAAACAAGATCAAAGATCATAACTTTATCTTAGATCAAACCCTAAATTATAGATCTACTCTCCATGAAGATTCAAAGATATGAGAAAATTGAAATAATCTGAATTCCTTAAATTATTGGGATGGTGAAGGCCTTCCAAAAGATCCGTATTCTTCTAAGGTTTCTCTCTACTTGAAAGGATCTCAAAGAAAAAAAGATCATATGTGGACCATGATCTCTTAAATAATAACAAGAGTTATTCCTTTTTCAATTTGGCCCTTCATCAAATTAAAAATTACATAATTATCTCTATACATTAACTCCATGACAATTTAATACCCATTAGTCCAATTATTAACTTTATTAGATCATAATTAATTTAGACTATACTTTAAGATAGCCATATATATTAAATTCACATATGTGAGCCCATACATGTTGAATTATTTTTAATAGAAAACCGAAGTAAATCTTGAAAAATCATCAACAAGAACTAAAACAAAATGATTATCACTCAAACTTTTGACTTTGGTCGGACCAAACAAATTCATGTGTATTAGTTCTAATGGACTTATGTCAGATATCCTTAATGGTTTTGAAAGAGGACTTGGTTTATTTTCCAAGTTGACACGTATCACAACTGTGTTTTTTTCAAATCTCAATTTGGAAATACTCTCCACCGCTTTCTTAGAATCAATACATGATAAATGGTCAAAAAAAAAATGATCCAAACGTCTATGCCATAACTAAGAATTTTCATTATTTGTGGATAAACAAGTAACATTACATTCTAAATTCATCATATCAATAATATAAACATTATTTCCCATGTAAACCTGAAAGCACATAATAATTACTTTTCTTATCAATTACATCACAAGTAGAATCATCCAAAATAACCCTTAAGTATTTGTCATACAATTGACTAATACTTAATAGATTATATTTGAGAACTTCAATCAAAGCAACATTTTCTAATAAAAGAGATGTGCCAATCTTGATATTACCTATACTAATGATCTTATCCTTGGAATCATCTCCGAAGGTGACAGTGCCAAACTTCACTAGATCTTGATAGGGTTGCAAAGTTATTGATATCCCATGTCATATGCCAGAGCAACCACTATCATGGTACCACTGCTCTTTACGTGTTGGGAGCTTGGTGCGTACCTATACCATGCAAAATGAGAGTTGATTTTGGTACCTAGATCATTTTGGGTCCTATAATGTTAGTCTTATGAACTAAAACAAGATTATTTATAATGTTTAACCTATCATAATAAAATTTAGCCAAGTGACCTTTTTGGTCACAATATGTACATGAGACACCTGTAGGATCGCCGAGATATTGAAAAATGCGGAATTATCTCTGTTGGCAACTATGATCTAAAACACACAAGTCAACACAAACTATACAAGAAGGATTAATCGTTAATAAAATAAATAACTTGCAATAAGGAAAATCAAATCTCAGAAAAGTTGACAAACGCAAACAAAGAGATTTATCCTGGTTCGGTCCTTGTGACCTACATCCAGTCCCCAAGCCACCCGCTTGAGATTTTCCTTTAACTTGACTTTGCAACCCAAAATCAATACACCATGCACACCACTTGACAAATCCCCTTCGCCAAATGTGTACACCTTCTCTTCCACCAAGAGAACACCTTCTCTTCCACCAAGAGAATACCTTTCACCTTGTACAACTTGCCTCTACAACCAAGAAGCCTCCTGTGTACAATGATTTGCTTTGAGAATTACAATACTTTTCCTATAGCCTTGGTACTGAATGTGTATGTGGACAAGGTTCAGTATAAGAAACAAGAACTTCAGAGAACTTCACAATGGAAATGTCTTTTGGTGAAGAACAGAAGTTTGGAAAAACAGTTTTCAGGTTTTTAGATTTTTGGCTTTGGAAAACTGATAAAACTCTTGGTAATTGGCCTTTGGACTAACTACCCCTTATATAGCTGAAGACTAGGGTTAGTTAGGAAGTTATTGGTGCAATTCAAACAAAAGAAACGTTGGAAAATGTTGCACAAAAGACCAACAGTCAGAAACTGTCAAACAGTCAGAACTGCCTATTAGTCGACTTGCTTTTTGAGTTAGTCGACTAACCTAGACAAAATTCCTTCTATTAGTCGACTATGTTTGACTATAAGTCGACTAGGTCAGTGTACGTTGGAAGAACAGTTTCAGAATAACTACTTCAAGTCGACTGCAACTAACAACTAGTCGACTTGATCAGGGATTAGTCGACTTGGGAATAGGGTTAATCGACTAGAAAAATGTATTAGTCGACTATAGTTGACTGTTGGTCGACTAATACATAAACAGAGAGTTGGTCTGTTTCAGGACACAAAACTTAGTCGACTTGGGCTATGGAATAGTCGACTACATAAGGGATTAGTTGACTTGCAAGAACAATAAGTCGACTAATGGATCTATGAAAAGTGTGTTTGTGTCAAGGCTTTTACATGCTATTTCATCTTTACAAACCACACTTAATCAACTCTCCTTGGCACATCTTGATCATGTAGGACTCTTGATTCGTCATGTGTTAGAGCTCCAAATGAATTTGATCTTCACAAACGTCTTCATCGAAATAAGTTCCAACATTCTCCCCCTTTTTGATGATGACGCTTTGTGTGCACAAGTCCTCTCCCTGCAGAAGATATGTTATATTTTCCTCCCCCTGCAGAAATTGGGTTATAACAAATAGAGAAATACTTTGTTCTCCCCCTGCAACAAATATATTAGTACATATATATAATTGTTCTTTATCAATTTTTATATGGTACCTGCAAGATAAACGTTAGATGGTACCAAACATAAAAGAACATATTTAACCTTTAGGAGTCCAAATCCATTTAGAATTTGGTTTCCACCTGTTAATATACACATAGTTGCAAGAATCACATATATCATGAATGTATGATGCAATATATGTATTTTTATCATGAAAACTTAAATTTTTAGGAATCCATATAAACTTACTTTTCTTAGACTTTCTTTTTACAAAAGAACTATATGGATTACTATAACATGAAGATTTTGCAATAAATCCAATACCATGATTATCATGTGACAATTTCTGAAAAGATAATAAAGCATTCAAATTTTCTTTTTCTTTATTAAACTTAGTCACATTTTGCAAAAGATCTTCATATTTCTTTTTGAAAACTAACATGTCTTTATCCAATATAGAAATCCTTTCATTCAAAGACTTAGTTTCCTTTTTTAGAAAAATGTTCTCTCTTATAAATTTCTCATTTTCAATTTTCAAAGATATGACTTTTTCAAACTCATCTTGTTGTTGAGAATTTATAGATGAACATTGTAATGCATAACATGAATTTTCCTTTAAAAGTTTCTCATTTTCTTTTGACAAAATTTTATTTTTCAGTTTTTCATTTTTCAGATCAAGAAATAATTCATGGAAAGCATCAGAGAGTTCAGAATATGATACCTCATCATCTTCAAGTGCCATGTAACATAGGTTGACACGTTCAGTGGATTCTTCTTCATCAGATGAAGATGAATCACTGTATTCTGATGATGCTTCGTAGTTCTTCTTCTTTCTGAACTTCTTACTCTTGTACTTATCTTTCTTCTTAAGCAAAGGACAATCCATCTTCATATGACCTGGTTTATCACAATTAAAGCATTTGAATTTACCTTGCTTTAGAAATTTCCTGAATTTCTTTGAGAGCATTACCATCTCCTCTTCGTCATCATTGTCTGTGTCGGAAGATGCATGGAAGGCGAGTTCTTTCTTCTTTGAGCGGTGTTGTCATTCGTCCTTCTTCCTTTCTTCTAATTGCACTTCATATGCCATTAGGTTACCGATTAGGTTTTCTAATGTCATAGTTGAGAGATCATTTGCCTCTTCAATGGCGGTTGTCTTTTTCTCCCATTCTTGTGTGAGTGCAAGAAGGATCTTTCGAACTCTTTCAACTTGGGTGTAGTCCTTTCCAAGGGATGCTAATGTATTGGTGATGTCGGTGAATCTTGTAACCATCTCGGATATGGTTTCATTCTCCTCCATTTTGAATAACTCAAAACTGTGGATAAGAACAGATATTTTAGATTCCTTAACTTTATTAGTGCCTTCGTGTGTTACCTGAAGAGTATGCCATATTTGATGTGCAGAAGTTGCTGTTGAAACACGGTTGAACTCTTCTTTGGTTAGGGCACAGAATAGAGCATTCATCGCTTTGGCGTCAAGGTTCGCGTTCTTCTTTTGATCTTCACTCCAAGCGTTGTAGTTGGTTGTGGGCTTGGTGTATGATGCTTCTACGATGTTCCAAAGGTCGTAGTTGAGTGACTGCAAGTATATCTTCATTCTACACTTCCAATAGTTGTAGTTGGTTCCGTCAAATAGCGGTGGACGTTGTGTAGAATGTCCTTCTTTGAATTGGGATGATGAGAACTCCGTTGCCATCCTTGTTGTTGACTTGTACCCGCTCTGATACCAAATGTAGGTTCAGAGCATGTACGCCGGTTCAGGGTACAAAATGTGAGGCCAGCTCTGATACCAAATGTAGGATCGCCGAGATATTGATAAATGCGGAATTATCTCTGTTGGCAACTATGATCTAAAACACACAAGTCAACATAAACTATACAAGAAGGATTAATCGTTAATAAAATAAATAACTTGCAATAAGGAAAATCAAATCTCAGAAAAGTTGACAAACGCAAACAAAGAGATTTATCCTGGTTCGGTCCTTGTGACCTACATCCAGTCCCCAAGCCACCCGCTTGAGATTTTCCTTTAACTTGACTTTGCAACCCAAAATCAATACACCATGCACACCACTTGACAAATCCCCTTCGCCAAATGTGTACACCTTCTCTTCCACCAAGAGAACACCTTCTCTTCCACCAAGAGAATACCTTTCACCTTGTACAACTTGCCTCTACAACCAAGAAGCCTCCTGTGTACAATGATTTGCTTTGAGAATTACAATACTTTTCCTATAGCCTTGGTACTGAATGTGTATGTGAACAAGGTTCAGTATAGGAAACAAAAACTTCAGAGAACTTCACAATGGAAATGTCTTTTGGTGAAGAACAGAAGTTTGGTAAACAGTTTTCAGGTTTTTAGATTTTTGGCTTTGGAAAACTGATAAAAACTCTTGGTAATTGGCCTTTGGACTAACTACCCCTTATATAGCTGAAGACTAGGGTTAGTTAGGAAGTTATTGGTGCAATTCAAACAAAAGAAACGTTGGAAAACGTTGCACAAAAGACCAACAGTCAGAAACTGTCAAACAGTCAGAACTGCCTATTAGTCGACTTGCTTTTTGAGTTAGTCGACTAACCTAGGCAAAATTCCTTCTATTAGTCGACTATGTTTGACTATAAGTCAACTAGGTCAGTGTACGTTGGAAGAACAGTTTCAGAATAACTACTTCAAGTCGACTGCAACTAACAACTAGTCGACTTGATCAGGGATTAGTCGACTTGGGAATAGGGTTAGTCGACTAGAAAAATGTATTAGTCGACTATAGTTGACTGTTGTCGACTAATACATAAACAGAGAGTTGGTCTGTTTCAGGACACAAAACTTAGTCGACTTGGGCTATGGGATAGTCGACTACATAAGGGATTAGTCGACTTGCAAGATCAATAAGTCGACTAATGGGTCTATGAAAAGTGTGTTTGTGTCAAGGCTTTTACATGCTATTTCATCTTTACAAACCACACTTAATCAACTCTCCTTGGCACATCTTGATCATGTAGGACTCTTGATTCGTCATGTGTTAGAGCTCCAAATGAATTTGATCTTCACAAACGTCTTCATCGAAATAAGTTCCAACAACACCGTGGCATACAAGAAAGCATGGGGTGTGTGTGTTTGTGTGTGTGTGTGTGTGTGTGAACATGATGAGCAGATTGTGTGTGTAAGCATAATGTTTGTGGTAAACATGTAGTAGTGGTTTCTTTGAGTATATCTCTTTGAAAATATTGATTCTAATCTAGCCTTATCAAACTCATATTATTTTTTTCAAAACATTACTCAAAGTATTAATTTTATTTTTCATTAAAGAAATCTCATTTTCATCAATAATAGAAAACTTAGCTTTACAAGAAATTTTATAAGCTTAAAAATCATTTTTAGTATTTTGAAGAAAAATAGATAAATTTTCTTATTTTTTTTGAAACCATACTAATTGATTCTATAAAAGCTCATTTTCTTTCTTTATTTTCAAATTTTTTTTTAAGAAAATTATGATTATTTGAAAGTTCTTCAAAAGCTTCTCCTAATGCATTCATAGATAAATCTAAATCATCTAAAGTATTTTTTGAAAATACCTTAGGTATGTTGTCATTTATCATGAAACACACATTCGCGATGTTAACATCTTCCTTGGATTCACTTTTGAAATTCCATGTTGCCTTCAATGCCTTCTCCTTGTAAGGCTTCTTTAAGGTAAATGCCTTATTCTTCATTTTCGGGCAATTGGCAATGAGGTGGCCCGGTTTCTTATACTTGTAGCAATGCCATATATCATTTCTTCTTCTTTCCTCCATTCCTTTCCATCTTCCTTGTCTTTTGTTGAACCTTCCATTGTAGTACATCCTCCTCACATTCTTCACGAGGAGAGAGAATTCTTCATCATCTTCTTATTCATCTTCTTCATCATCACCAGAGATGGTAGGAGTAGCCTTGAAACCAATAATTTTCTTCTTTTGTAGGATTTTTTTCTTCTCTTACTTTCTCTCCATCTCATAGGTCTTCAAGTTGCCAATAAGGCCAATGAACTCCATTTACTTATTATTATTAAGTTCCTTCAAGGTAGTTGACTTGACTTCCCATGAAGGAGAAAGAGCTCGAATGACCTTCCTTACTCTTTTCTCATTATCAATAGTGTCACCTAAAGAAGATAAATCATTTAAAATTTTAGTAAATCATGTAATAATATGGTGTCAATAGATTCATTTTCTTTTCTACAAAAAATTTCATATTAGGAACGCAAAAGATCTAATTTAGCCCTCTTCACTGGAGAGGTTCCCTCATGAGTAACAACAAGATGACACCAAATATTATAAGCGGTTCTATAATTAATGACTCTAGAAATATCATTATCATTAAGTGCATGTAACAATGCCTAGTGGGCTTTGGCACGCTACTATAGAAAGGCTAATTTGCGTTGGATATCCAAGCGAGAAGAAGATAGTGCGGTTCTAAAATTAACGCGTCTAAGGGGTGTCACGAAAAAGTCAGACCTTTCGTGTCGGTTCTTAAATAGCATGTAAAGGCGCATTGGTTTTGTTAGAGAACTGACGCGAAATTCCCCTTGAGCATCATTCTTTTCAAAACTGACGCGTAAAAGTGATTTTTTTAACAATTTGTTAAAAGTCTAATACATTGATACATACATCAGACTAGTAGACTTATAATTTCTATAATTCGACTACTGTGTTTTTTATAGAAACTATGTTTGCACAATCCAACTTTTCTAGTCGACTCATAAAACCTTCTAGTTGACATATAAATGTCCGGTCTGACATGAATTCCTTTTTATCTCTCAAACTTGTCAACTTATATTTTAGACCATTCGACTAATCTGTGCTCAACAGAAATTTAGAAAATGGTTCTTTCTCAGATCAGTCAACTAATGTCTTTTATAAGTTGACTTATCAATCTATTTTCTGTATCATAAGTCAACTAACCCATGTTATAAGTCAACTAATTAGTCAGTTTCTTTCTGTTAAACAGTTGTGTAATATTTTGAATTTCTGATCATTTTTCTGACTTTTATCATTGAAAATTCAAATGTATTAACTGACCAATAATCAAAATTCTCTAGCTATAAATGTGTCAAAAAATACACTCAACTTGATATCTCCAAGAGTACTCTCAACACAATAATAAAACAAAATACAGATTCTGTAGATGAATAACTTACAAATGCTCCCAGAAAAATGTTGGATGCAAATAAATAAAAAATGTTCCCTATAAACTTGAGTACTTGAGATACATCAAGAACTCATGAAACAAAAACCCATGTCTTCAAATTCATCAAAATACAAAATTTTCAGTTTTCAAAAATGGCAACACTGCTAAAACTCTAAGAAAAAGATTTAAAGGGGCATTGGCAAAAATTCACAAACCTTGGATTGAAGCCAAACCTTATCAAACCCCTCCTCTCCTTTCTCGTGAGGCACCATGGCAGCGACCTTGAACACGAGCTGCTTATCCGTTTGCGACACCGCCTCCGTATCGAATTCATCCATTCTCAGATTACTTCGATCAATTGATTTTTACAAGTGTACACTCTTCCTCTTGAGTTCTAATCTGTAAGTAGAATGAGAAAATTAAACTTTATCACAATTGTATACCCGACTTAATTAAATGATGTAGAAACTAAAGTATTAACGATACTTACTATTACAATAATTTAAAGAAGTACCTGCTCACTCCTCCCGAATTTCATTAATCTCGTATTCCATATATGTTTTTCGAGAATGGATCTGCAAATATATATATTAAAATATTTTTGTGAAATTTAATACTAACAAAAAATCTCGGACGCAAAAATTTACACCTCAGCTGGAATAACGCTCATTCGAGAGTGTATGATTTTCCTCATCATCCGCATAACGTACTATCCACATTGAATGTTATCGGGTTGACGAGGACCCTATGAGAATTAGATTAATATATTAATACATTACATTATTAATTTAAAAAATATCAAATTCTAAATAAAAATACTTGAATAATATGCTATTTCGGTTTTGTGAAGGTCGTATATTTTGAATGCCACTCATTTGAGATGAACATGGAGAGGCCCCTTTTCATAAATTTTGAATAATTAAATATGTAATATTGATCAATTTATTAATAGAGCTTACGAAAAAAACAGGTAATCACGGTCTTAGTATGATCTTTAGGATTATCCCACAACAAACGTAACTAATATACTGTATAGTTGTGGCGGTCTATCACACACATAATCCAATGCAATATGTAAGAGAAATTCATATAAAAAAGAATTAAATAAAAATAACATTTTATAATAATTATAAAATATGAGATACTTACCTTGTATTATGAGGCGCAAAAGATAAACGGTCGGGAGGATATCCTTGCATTGTCGTCGTGATATATTTGGCCTTTGTAACCCTATCTGTAGCCTTTACACCCAATGCGACAACAGTGATATTTGGGCAAAGAAATCCGTATTTCTTAATTATTCCCTCTTTCATACACAAGTTAAACAAGAACGAAAAAAATATCACACATTATTAATTATAAAACCTAAAAATATTAAATTTCAAAAAATTAATAAACACTAGTGACTTACTTAACGTAAACAGAAATAGTAGGCCCACCGATCCCATTTCTGAATGTGAATTGCCTGATCTCATGCTTGTCGATGTATATCGTGTGATCGCATCCCACGATTACATCTGGCATGTGTATTAAGATGTTGTAATCATCAGTCATCACATTCAAAAAAATCTCTAATGCTTTAATTGTGAGTTCTCTTCTGTCTTGACGGGCTGTGATTGGGTGGTCGACTCATATGTTGGGATGCTCGTTGCAGGCGTAGGTGGTACCACCGACTTTTCTTTAATCATTGCCTTTCATGATACAAATGTCATTAATTATAAAATTAAGATATTCAAGTACTTTAATTTTGATAACTGATTGAGATTTTCCTGCACACAAAATATAGAATTTCATTTTTAAGAATAGGATGTGCAAGGTGCTCAATACTACCGCTATAGCAAGTGGCTATGCGGGTCGTGATCCACAGGGAGGGACTAGCGATGGAAGCTTGTTTAGTAAGTTATCTTTTTTTTATTTATTTTGTTATTTACAATGGTATTTACAATGAAGAAGTGTGAAAGAGATTAGAAAGATGTTGTGTTGGTTATCTAAACTAAAGAAATAAAAGAAAGAAAACTATAAACTAAAAAAACACATACCTACCTCTTTTGCCCTGTTTACCTTTGATCCGTTGCAACGACTTACCTTGTCTTTGAAGGCATTCAAGCATGGCGTATAGGATCTTCCCCCTTCTCGATCTACACTACGAAAAGAAAAGACAAACTATACTAGTAAGAGAAGGCTTGTTCATCACCATAGGCTATCAAGGGCATTTCTTCGGCTAAGCAGTCTCGAAGCGATCAGATCTCATGGTTTGCAAGTCATCAGAGAGAAAAAATAAAATAAAACAAGAATAGAAGAACAAAAATAAAACAAGAATAGAAGAACAAAAACAAACCTTGAGTTGATTCTATTAACAATGAAAGAAAAGTTTGACTTACACCGATGTCACCTCAGTACAAGCATGATCTCCTTCCTCCATGAAAGCATCCTCTACTCTCAGTTACATAAAGGAAAAATAAAAATTATAAAAAAAACCTAATTTACAAACTACAAAGCTTAAAAAAAAACCCTAGATTTGGCTCTGTACTGCGCTGGACTCCCTTCCTCTGTTACTCTGCAGGGGTATTTATAGGAGCTAGAAGAAGTAGAGTCCCGATATGACTCCTCGAAAAAACCTTATCGCCAGACTCGTCAGGATTGCCGCGGAAACGCGGCTTGGGCCGCGAAACGCGGCCTTAGCTGTGTCCCTGGCCACGCGCTTTCGCGCGTGGCCTCCTCTTGTCCGTCCATCTGGGTTTATCCTTCTGAAAGTTGTATCCTGACTCTTTATTTTGAGATTTCGGGATAACTTGGGAAGCAAGTTACCCTAAATCCAAATCTTCCAATATCTTTTAACAACGAATTTGTTATCTTTGCACTCTCCTTCTTTGGCTTTTATCCTCATCCTGCAAGCATTTAGGGTTGAATAGAAGTCTATCCTTTCCCTCTTCTTTTAGTATTTGCAACTTTTGCAATTGTAATTGCAACTTTGACATTTGATAATTGCAACTTTTGCATTGGGCTTGAACATGGGCTTTTGGGCTTCTTTTAAGGCTTTATTCTTTATTTAATTAATTACTCAAGGCCTGCACACAATAAATAATAAAATATTAGTAAATGTGCATGATCATAGGAATAAATATGAAAATGTGATAGTAAATGTAGTGATAAATATGCACTTTTTACTATCTATCACACCCCACACTTATCTTTTTGCTCGTCCTCGAGTAAAAATCAAAAAGAAAAGAAAAAATTAATCTATCCTAACTCACTTTCGTAGGAATCACGGTTGCACTTAGCATGTGCAACAAGCCGTTAAACCCCTACGTTGCCCTAGAGGACGAGTGTTGTCTCGTGAAGGTTTTCAGCGGATTGCACCCACAAAATCCATAAAAAGAAAAATATTTGAAATATGTTTGAAGAGACTAAGTAATCTATAAGTTTTTAGGATCCTCATTTTTATTCATTCTTAAACTTAGTCTTTATATAGTAAATTGTTTTCCTTTTTAGGTAAGGGTCAAAATTGAATTTTTGTATAGTCTTTTTCGTTACCCTAAGTCATATGCATCCTTGTGAATTTTTACTAGGAATTCCTTAACTTGGACTCTCATGCCTCTTTATTATTATTATTATTATTATTATTATATATATATATTTCCTTTCTTTTTTTTAATATGTATAACTCATCTAATTTTCTTTCGTGTAAGCATAAAGGCTTCTTGAGGCCCTCATACCTAACTAATTGACTATTAGATGTGTTAGTACATATAATATTTCTTAGTTTCCTTAGGCTTTCTAATCCACTCATGTAGCGAACTTAAAGTCGGTGGCTCTCAAACCGGTCGGCTTTAGGGCACCAGGTGAGAAGACACCCCACGGACTTAAGGATTCGAGTGAACTAGGCCACAAAACTAAGGCTTTTATTTATAAAATCACCTTTAGGCGTGAATACTTATGCTTCTTGAGGCACATGTATCCAGCTTAATCAGCGCATTTCCTCTTTTTTTTTATTTGCTATAGGGCACAAGAGTCTTTGTCTTAGAATCCTAGATATGTAAATGTATTAGGTATGCACATTTCATTAAGGTAAAAATTAAGACTAATTACTTATTCAATTTCTCCTCCTATACCTAAAAATTTAACAATTTATTTATTTTCACCAAGTTTTTAGAAATCCTAATCATGATTTTCCTAATTCTTAAGACTAACTTAGATTTCTTTCAAAAGATAAGTCAAAATATTGTCTTTTTTTTTTTATAGCAAATTGTTAGTTTCTACCTATGTTAGTATGTTAGTAAAACCTCCCCCCACACTTATCTTATGCATTGTCCTCAATGTATGAATGTATGCATGTATGCATGGAAAAGAAGAAAGGGAAGGCAAATATTACCTCAAGGTGGTGGTTCCGGTGGTGGTCTAATTGGGCCAAGTGTTGCTACCCAATCAAGATAATGTGGTATTCGGAGGAACCCACTAGAAATTTCTCTTGTATAACCCACTAAAATGTATGTATGATCATTTTTTAACAATTCCACCCCATCAAATTTTCAAATTTCATAATTATTTTCAGAGTCAGTTGTGTCAACCGCTTTGTCTCAAAATGGAGTGTGAAAAGATGGAATGATAGACTTGGACGTCAGAAGTATGGGAACGAATACCGACTCAGGAAAGAAACTTAAATCAAGTAAGGGTTCAGGAGTCGTGCTTGGTTCAAGAAGTGTGTCCAAGTCAAGAAGTTGAAACTCAAGTCCACAATCATTTTCCCACAATGGAATGTGACTCAATAGTGATTCAAGTTCAGGAATGATAGGTGTCGGAATCAAAACTGACTCTAAAAGATTACCTAAGTTGGGTAACAAAACAGGAGTCGATAATGATTCGAGAATTTGAACTTGATCACAGATTTGAGAATCTAGGTCACATATCTCATTGAGTTCAATATCATAAAAATGAGAACTTGCCAATTTATCCATGGGACTATCAAAATTATAAAATTGGTCAAGTTCAATATGATCATCAAAAATGGGTGATTCAATTTCATGATGAATTGGCACAGGATCCAATGTTGACTCGGAAAAAAGATTGAAATCAGGTGGAGACACCAGAGTCATTAGTGAATCAGGAAGTAAAATTGAATCACTAGGTTGAGGTTCAAGATCATAGTCATTCTCAAGTTCTATTTCAGGAAATGAATACTTGCCAAACTGTCAATGTCATTTTCAAAAATTAGAGTTTGGGCAAGTTTAAATGATTGTACTGAACTAGAATTTTGTTTTCCAAAGCAACTTGACTCGTCGGCTCTAACAGAATGGTTAGCGACATCAGAAATGGCCGAACGGTGAGAATGTAAAGTTTGAACCATCATATCTATTTCATGATCACGAGCAATTCTAGCCTGACTCATAGCTTCAAGCATCTTTTCATAATCGATTGGTGCATCATTTTGGTGTGATTGGACTTGAAAAGAGGAATTGTTGTTGGGACAATCGTGATAAAATTGTGAGTCGATCAGATTTTGTGATTGTTGCTTGGACTCACGCATCATCATGTCCAAGATTGATGGTGATTGTTGCTTGGACTCATGCATACTCATCATTTCCAAGATAAATGGTTTTCTATTTTGAACTGGTGGATCTGAGTATGAATCTTGAAAATATTGTGGACAAGGTGGATAAGGAGGACAAGTTGGTTGAAGATTGGACTCGTGGGAAGCGAAACCCCATGGACTCTGTAAAGAGTTGAAATTGTTATGGAAATTATGGTCATAAGATGGGGGGCATGGGTTATATGCATTCGGATAAGACCATTCCGGCACACTAGGTTGGTCAAAGTTATGATATGCCGGGTTGGTAATATCCGAAAAAGACGTTGGTGTGTAATATGGATTAAATTGGAAAAATTGTTATATGCCATATCACACAAACACAAACAAAGAAAAAGAAAACAAACAAATAAGCAAACAAAAAAGAAAAAAATTCTAACCTAAGTTAGGGTAGACCTATGACCTAGACGACTCCTAACTGGTTAGACTGTCCACGGGAGGTATAATGCAGACTTTGACCACAAGTTAATCAGTCAGGTCAGGGCAAGATTGGTGGGAGGTTTTCTGTTAAAGACGTTCCTTAATTAAATAACCACCAATCTTCGGGCTTTCGGCCCTCAATCCCCTTCCTAGACATTGATTTGGCAGGAGTCAAATTCCAACACCGTTTCCCCTTAGGATAATCTTCTAATTGAGTCCGAGATATCCCTAGGGCCAACGTCTACTCATTTTTAGTTAGGCTTGGGTTAGTGAGTTAGGAGATTGTTTGTGGGCCAAGGAAGGGTGATGAAATCCCCACCTTATCTTATTTATAGGACAAGCCCTTAAGTCAATTTAGTGCACGTGTAAACCAGTAGACAAATATTCACTCAAAGCAGAAAATCAGCCAAGGGTGCTTCCTAGTCTATATGCAATGCGAACGTACCTTGTCTCCAGCACTCTTCAATAAAAATTAAAAAAAAAATTAAATAGACACGTGCCTAAAATGCAAGAGTCTAATTTTTTTTATTTTTCAACCAATGGGTTACTGTTATTTTATTAGCAGTGTGCAGGTTTATCACAGAGAAAATTTTAACAGAGCAGTAAATCAGATTTGAAAGTAGTAGCAACCTGCAGAAAACAGGGTAAGTAGTGAACTACTCAGGCCGCGGAAAAGCGGCTTTTGCCGCGGTACCGCGGCTCTGTAGTAGGCCCTGTTGCTCTGCCTTCAAGGGCAGAGGCACAGAGTTGCTATATGTCCTTTCTGCTTGTTAGTTTTCCTGTTCTCCAAACCTGCAAACAGAAAGAATAAAAGAATTAGTTATTTATTTTTTTATTTTTTAGAGAATACTTACCGTCCCTCCCCGGCAACGGCGCCAAAATTTTGATTGAGATTTTCCTGCACACAAAATATAGAATTTCAGTTTTAAGAATAGGATGTGCAAGGTGCTCAATACTACTGCTATAGCAAGTGGCTATGCGGGTCGTGATCCACAGGGAGGGACTAGCGATGGAAGTTTGTTTAGTAAGTTATCTTTTTTTTATTTATTTTGTTATTTACAATGGTATTTACAATGAAGAAGTGTGAAAGAGATTAGAAAGATGTTGTGTTGGTTATCTAAACTAAAGAAATAAAAGAAAGAAAACTATAAACTAAAAAAAACACATACCTACCTCTTCTGCCCTGTTTACCTTTGATCCGTTGCAACGACTTACCTAGTCTTTGAAGGCATTCAAGCATGGCGTATAGGATCTTCCCCCTTCTCGATCTACACTACGAAAAGAAAAGACAAACTATACTAGCAAGAGAAGGCTTGTTCATCACCATAGGCTATCATGGGCACTTCTTCTGCTAAGAAGTCTCGAAGCGATCAGATCTCATGGTTTGCAAGACATCAGAGAGAAAAAATAAAATAAAACAAGAATAGAAGAACAAAAATAAAACAAGAATAGAAGAACAAAAACAAACCTTGGGTTGATTCTATTAACAATGGAAGAAAAGTTTGACTTACACTGATGTCACCTCAGTACAAGCATGATCTCCTTCCTCCATGAAAGCATCCTCTACTCTCAGTTACATAAAGGAAAAATAAAAATTATAAAAAAAACCTAATTTACAAACTACAAAACCTAAAAAAAAAACCCTAGATTTGGCTCTGTACTGCACTGGACTCCCTTCCTCTGTTACTTTGCAGGGGTATTTATAGGAGCTGGAAGAAGTAGAGTCCCGGTACGACTCCTCGAAAAAATCTTATCGCCAGACTCGTCAGGATTGCCGCGGAAACGCGGCTTGGGCCGCGTTTCCATGGCCTTAGCTATGTCCCTGGCCACGCGCTTTCGCGCGTGGCCTCCTCTTGTCCGTCCATCTGGGTTTATCCTTCTGAAAGTTGTATCCCGACTTTTTATTTTGAGATTTTGGGATAACTTGGGAAGCAAGTTACCCTAAATCCAAATCTTCCAATATCTTTTAACAACGAATTTGTTATCTTTGCACTCTCCTTCTGTGGCTTTTATCCTCATCCTGCAAGCATTTAGGGTTGAATAAAAGTCTATCCTTTCCCTGTTCTTTTAGTATTTGCAACTTTTGCAATTGGTAATTGCAACTTTGACATTTGATAATTGCAACTTTTGCATTGGGCTTGAACATGGGCTTTTGGGCTTCTTTTAAGGCTTTATTCTTTATTTAATTAATTACTCAAGGCCTGCACACAATAAATAATAAAATATTATTAAATGTGCATGATTATAGGAATAAATATGAAAATGTGATAGTAAATGTAGTGATAAATATGCACTTTTTACTACCTATCAATAACATACTTGCGGATTCAACATGATTATTCTCTTTGGCCATGAAATATAAGTACGAACAACTTCACTGACGGTACTGATATCTTCTAGTGAAAATGATGGAGGTGTATAATAGTCCAGTGGCATCATAGTGAACTCTCTATAGCAATCCTCTCCAAGTGGCTGACCGTGAAGTACTTGACATTTATCAGCATGTCCCCGTGCCACAACCACATTATAGGAACCAATGGCCAATTCACACATAAGTATGCTACCACTCTATGGCATAAATTAATAAAGATGAAATTAACAAAATATTTGATGGACAAATTACAATGACAATAAATAATATTATCATTGGAATCTCAGCTACATATCTTGAAATTGAGCAACTATCATCCCACCTGTTTGGTGGAGGACAAGGGGGCGGACGAGTCTGAGATGATGCATGAAGGATCTGTTCCCTGATCCCCTCTAAGGCATTGTTTCATGCTCTCGAACTGTGAACTCATATATGTCGTCTTCTCCTCATTTTCATAGTGGAACGATGACGACGAGGTTGACAGAAGAAGTTAGTAAACACGTAGCCCCTTCTCCCTTACCTCTAACACGACCAGGATACTCGGGTGTTTCGAACTCTGTGGTTAATATGTCATCTCTTCTAGATAGATAAATATTTTCCTGAGTCGCTGACTGGGTAACTCGCTCCTAGAAAAATAATTGAGAGTTAACACAAATATTTTTTTGATAAATAATGTTATAACAATTTTAGTGTAAATACAAGCACTTACAATTTTGTTAGCAATATCTGCAGCGTCATCGTTAATGTATTACCATCTGATTTCATCCTAACTACTGTCCACAATTCATGCTGAAGAATTATGAAATCCGATGGTGCATAATCCTCTAACTGCTCTGCTGATTTCTGCGTAAGCTGTTTTACCAAGCAAGATACTCACGTATAAGTCGTCCATAAAATATTATGTACAATATTTAAATTCAACAAATATCACATATACTTATCATAGTTTTTTAAAGACGTGCATATCCCTTGCGTCCAAATTTGTACTTGTATTTATATTTTGTTTGAATTTCTCTAATTTTTATCAGCCAATCCTATTATAACAAAATCAATCCTTAAATATTAAAACTTTTTTTTTGAATATGATAAAAAACTTTAAATCAACTATATACCTTTTCACTAGAACGATGAGCCACAAACTGGTCCCAAATGTCTTGGTCAAGGAAATGAGCATATATCTCTAGTGGATGTTCAGTTAAATCTCTGGCAAGGTAATATCTTGTCAAATTATTCTTGAAGTGTCTCCATTTAGTTCCTACATAAATTAATAAATCTTTCTTCTGACACTCATCTATTTCGAATACATACTGATATGGTATTAGAACAATATTTATAAATATATAGACAATAAGGATATGGTATTAGAACAACATTAATAAATATTTTTTTACCATTAGTTCATCCCATATTTTGTTATTTAATTCTTTAGAAACTTGACGCCAATTCAGAATGTCTATAGGGAAATTTTGCCAATTAATAGTCCCAAGATAACTTTGCATTTTTGCTCCTTCATCACCAAGGGGTTGATTCATATTATTGAACTTAACTACCATTTTGTTCCCCAAACATCTCATGCCGTGGAGGTGACTCATGTGAGTGGCACCTCGAGTCCTCCTTTCTGGACTAATGTCAGATGAATCCATGTGCCTGTTAAGAGATAAAAAAATATTAGTAATATAAAAAATTAAATTTATAACAAGATATAATT
The DNA here is from genome assembly GCA_038442645.1 of Agave tequilana. Classification (NCBI taxonomy): domain Eukaryota; kingdom Viridiplantae; phylum Streptophyta; class Magnoliopsida; order Asparagales; family Asparagaceae; genus Agave; species Agave tequilana. The sequence goes on from JAVJIF010034513.1 coordinate 74,773, forward strand.
AATAAGAATAATAAATAGATAGATGTGCAAGATATTCAAACAATTTGAGTTCAATTAAATTTATCTTTAATTTTTTGTTTTATTTTTTTACTTGTTTTCTCAACCAATATTCCTTCAAAATGGTCTTCTCCAATATTGATTGAGATGAAACCTGCACAAAAAAAATACATAATTTTAGAACTTAAGAATAGTATGTGCAAGTACTCAATTCTACCGCTATAACAAGTGGCTATGCGGGTCATGATCCACAAGGAGGGACTAGCGATGGAAGCTTTTTTAGCAAGTTCTGTTTTAAGTTACAATCAATGGTTAAAGATCTTCTTTTAGTTCTTTAAAAGAAAATAAAAATAGGTTAAAGTTAAGTTAAGAAGAAAGTGGTAGATTGAGAAGGTGGAGAAAATAGAAAATGGATTTATACAAAGAAATTAAAAAAAGTGATAAAGGAGTTAGGAAATTGTGGTATTGGTGGTCTAAACTAAAATATTAAAAGAAAAGAAATAAAACCTAAAAGAAAATCTTACCTCCTCTGATTGATGACTTACCTGGAAACCTTGCATATTTTACATTGCTTTGGAGGCGATCAACGCATAACCCATAAGATCGAGCTCAGTCCCCATTCACATTACATCATCAACACGAACAAGAATGAAATGATATGGAATCTTGAGGAGGAGAACATCATCATGAAATATCGGTGGCACTCACACAAACTTGGCTATACTGATGCTTCTAGATTCACTTAGACATTCATCAAAACCAAAAGAGAGAAAGTAAAAAAAAGAAGAACATATAAACAAAGAAAAACATAAAAATGTTACCTTTGATTGCTTGTAGAAACTATGAAAGAAAGGAGGAGGTTACATCAATGTCACTCACAATATAAGTCTTTCTTTCTTATACACGAATCTCAGTCTAAACTATGCTTACAAAGAAATAAAAATTACATAAAATAAAAATAAAAACCTACACTAAAAGAATAAAAAACTGGCCTAAGAACCAATCTCTGCTTGATCGTTCCCTATACACTGAGAAATCCCAGTATTTATAGGAAAAAACCCAACGGGGGAGAGCATACGAAGATACGGGGAGCAAATGCTCCCCCAATAGAATTAACCAAACCACGACAACACTGTTGGCCCAAAGGCCATTAGCCCGAAGTTTTGATGATAAAAACCTTATATAGTTATGTTTTTAACGAGTTTGTTTAAATGAGTTTCACGTAAAAATCATAGTTTGGTTGACGGCTCCAACACAAGACTCACACATTTAGAGGCCGCGAAGATTTGGATCCCAGAGCCCAGCACAATAGAAGAGCTCCAGGATCAAACAAGTTGAAGAATATACAAGATTTGTATTTTCCATTTTTAGTTAGGATTTATAGTCTATTTTGTCAAAACCGAGATGATAGAGGTTGATAACTTTGGGATTGTCACACACACACATTTTATATTGCTTCATGCTTACAAACAATTTTTTATTACAAAAATTCTAACCAAGTTTCGGAAAAACAAAGTTTGGTAAAATCGTTTTTGGAAAAACAAGTTTTTGGAAAAACCGTCTTTGTTTAGAAAAAGGATTTTTATCAAAATAAAGTTTAAATCATTTTGGTGTTGATCTATGATCACACCCTGGTCCTTATAAGCCATAGAACTCTATTTTTTATTTACTCATCCAAAGAATTTTTATCAAAAATTTCCATCTTCAAAAAGCCCTTTAAAAAATCAGTTTTTGGCCTAAGTCCGGTCGACCACACGGTCGACCGGTGGCAGAGCTGAATTGCTCTGTCAGTCGACCGGGCGGTCGACCGACATGCACCACTGTGCATGTGTGCACATCGATCGACCGATCGGTCGACTGAGAGCAATTGCAGTGCTCTCTGTTTTTCCTCGGTCGACCGGACCGGTCGACCGACAAAGAGAACTCACTCTCTATTTGGGTCTCGGTCGACCGTCCTGATCGACCGCTTTCCCAACTGTCAGAAATCTGACCTTTGGCGGTCGACCGGCCCGGTCGACCGACAGCAGTCAGAATTTTCTAACAGCTTCCAACAGCTATTTCTCTGACTTGTTTTGTGTTGGGTTTCCCCCCAACGACTCTCTTGACCTTTGTAACCCAGTTTTTATCCCCTATAAATAGAGGGAGTGTTCTACAACTAAAAAAGATAAGATTTACAAGTTAAAGTTAAAAGTTTTCAAAAGTTTAGCCTTTAGCAAAAAGCTTTCATTGAGCCAAAATTTTCAATCCTTTTAGCTTGAAGCATTCCTTTACTTCTCTTCTAAAATTGTGCACTACACAATCCCAAAAGTATCATCTCCTCATCTTGGTTGTAGGGTTGTGCAAGTGAGCCATTGTTTGTGGTCAAGTGTATATCACCTTTTTCTTCATTTTGAGAAGTTGTAGAGGCATCGGCCTCAAGCGAGCTAGTGAGCTCCTAGTTGGTGTTGCGGCACAGCGAGAGAGGACAAGTGTGTCCAAAGAAGTTCTAGTGAGAACTTGTATTGACGATCCGGTGGGATCAAGCATAGTGGAAATCCTTCATCGTGTTGAAGGCGGGGACGTAGAGCGGTGGCTCGAACCTCGAAATATATTATTGTGTTTGCGATTGTCCACTTATCTCTAAACCCTCTCTCTCCTTTACTTGCTCTATTTCTTGCCTATATTCTTGCAAGCCTTTTTATAATTGTTGCTTATTGTTAAATAGTTTTTAAATCCGCATTATTTGTCACTTAGTATAGCCATCACCTATTCACCCCCCTAGGTGATTTCAATTGGTATCAGAGCCTAACCCTAGCATTTGGTTTAACCACTTTAGGGAGATCCTCATTATTGGCTATATCTATTTGTTGCATTTTTATTTGTTGTGCATTATACTTGTATTCATGGCATCTGTTGACTTTTCTAGCATCAAGTCCTCACCCAAATTTGATGGATTGAACTTTCCTATTTGGAAGGTCAAAATGAACCTTTTCTTAAAATCCCTATGAGTTAGAGTTGCTAGGTACATCACCAAAGAATTTATTGAACCTCTCACTGATGAGAAGACATGGTCTGAAGAAACCTCTAAGGACTATAAGGCCAATGCTAGAGCCCAATATGCACTCACCCAAGCTTTGAATGAAGATGATCTTTCACGCATCATTAACTGCAAATCTGCTTTTGAAGTTTGGAATGTTCGTATTGTTACTCATGAGGGAAGGTCTCAAGTCAAGAGATTTAAAATTGACTTGCTCTGTTCTCAATATGAGAATTTTTATATGCTTGATAATGAATGCATAGATGATATGCTTACCCATTTTACCAAGATTACTAATGCTCTATCTTCTTTAGGTGACACCATCGACAATGACCAAAAGATTCGGAAGGTCATTAGAGATCTTCCTAAGTCTTGGGAAGTCAAGGCAACCACCCTCAACGAGCTAAATGATAGGGAGGAGATGGACTTCTTTGGCTTCATCGGCAATCTCAAAACCCATGAGATGGAGATGAAGGTTAGAGAAGAAAGGGAGGCACCAAAGAAGAAAGCCCTTGCTTTCAAGGCCGTTCCATCTACCCATGATGAAGAGGATTCATTGGAAGACTACGATGAAGACTTTGCCATGCTCATAAGGAAGGTGGGCAAAATGTTCTATAAAAGGGGTAGACAAAGCAACTTCCGAAGAGGGAGACCCCAAGGAAGATTTGAGAAGAAAAGAGAGGAACCGGGTCCGTGTTTTCATTGCAAGAAGACGGGACACTTAATTGCCGATTGCCCCTCTCTACAAGCTACTACCTCTAAGAATGGGCAAAAGAAGAAAAAGGCGATGGTAGCCACATGGGATGACTCAGAGTCGGAATCCGAAGAGGAGATCGACGCCGCTCACATGTGCTTCATGGCATATGGCGAGGATGCTACCAAGGTATGTCTAGAAAACTCTCTAGATGATGAAGACTTAACTATGGATGAACTTGCACATTCTTTTGAAGAATTACAAAATAGGTATGAAATTTCTCAAGCTCAAAATAAAAAATTGAAAAAGGAAAATGATTCTTTAAAAGGTAAATTTGAACTTGTTTTAAAACAGAAAAATGAATTATCAAATTCTTTCGAGAAAATGAAAAAGGATTTTGAAAAATACAAAACATCTTGTAAAAGAAAAAGCCCTATTTCTACTTGCATTAAAAATGAATTTTTAGAGATCCAAAAACGTGTTGAAGTTTTGGATACAACTTTAAAGAAATATGCTTTTGACATGACTAAACTTGCATCTAGGTTTCCTAAAGGAATATCCCAAGGGAAACACACTCATCATCATCATGCCTCAAACTCACACAAACATGCACACACACATAAACATACATTTTATATGGTAGAATTTATACTTGTGCTCATTGTGGCCGCAAAGGCCATTTAGAAAAGTTTTGTTATGCTAAGCTAAACTTATTAAATAAGAATGTTTGGGTTCGAGAAAACACTAACCCTATAGGACCCAAAAAGATTTGGGTACCAAAAAACACACCAAACTTAATTAATGCAGGTGGGTCATCCTCCTCAAAGACTTAGGGGGAGATGGTGCCCGGGTGGTGGATGCATCAACGCTCAACGAACATATCGTCGATTGCATCACTATCGAAGAGGCACCCATTTTTGGAGAATACCTATGGTTTGGTAACTTCTCCGCAAAAATTTCTTTTTATATATATAGGATTGCTAGTTATACTTTTGTGATATTGTGCCATATGTAAACTTGCATTTGTTTGTACCTTTGCCATGATTGAGAACATATTCATAGTTCTTTGCCATATGATATTAGTCCACATATCAAGATTTTGTTAAATGTTTTATATGACTTTTGTCAAAATAAAGATTTATTTAAAATAAATTAAGCAAATAAATAGAGATTGCAATTACGTGCCTCAACTCTTATCCAGAGGAATGTCGAGGAGAAGTTCAGAACCCTTAACGGGCTATTCAGCTTCAACATCTCTTATTTATCGCTTTATTAATAAATGAAAATAAATATTAAATAATAAATAAAAATAAATATATTTTTGTTGTTTTTCATGCCAAGAAAGATTTAAAGTGTTTCAACATCATTTTTATGATTTCTCAAGATAAATGTACATGTATGGTTTAAAGGAAATTAGGTTAAAAACCCTATTTTAAAAATGCCTTGTTCACTGTTTTTTAGCTTGACCGGTCGACCGATCTGGCCTGGCATAGGCCCGGTTGCCCGATGCGGTTGACCGACCAAGCCTGGAACAAAAAAAATATTTTCTGCCCGTAGCCGGTCGACCGGTCGACCGACTGAAAGCAAGTTTGCTCTCAGTTTCTACCGGTCGACCGGCCCGGTCGACCGGGCGACGGGTCTGCTCTTTTTACCCGAACTTATATAAAGCCCTATCTCTCTATCCCTCTTTCTAAACTGCCTCCACTCCTCTTCTCTCATCTTCTCCTCTACCCTAAATCATATCCATACCCTCTCTCACTCTCAAAAACTCCAAAATAATTCCAAAAATTTGGGATTCGCAGTCTCAGGCTCCAGATCTACTATTCTACCTGTGGATTTCTCGTGTTTCTCCATTGATTTCAAGGTATAATCTCTTATTTTAGATCCTTCAATTTTCCTTGTTTTTATTCCATATCTTTTGCTTAGATCTAGCTTTAATCTTGACTATCCCTCAACAATGTCCAAGAGAACTAGATCTGAGAAGGGTAAAACCACTCAATCCTCATCTCAATCCTCCCCTTTTGTTTCACAAAATGCATCATATAGATACATTGTGATTTCCACTAAAAATGTCAACTCTGGGAGATCCGTTGTGCTAAATGACTTTGATCATCTAAATCTAGCTTCTATTCTGAGAACCAGCTCCTTAGAATATTTTGTCTCTATTAGGGAACCTGTTTACCCTTCCCTAGTCCAGTATTTCTACTCAAATCTCACATTTGAATCAAACCATGTAAGATTCAGAGTTTTGGGCAGAGACATTGACATCTCCCTCCAAGAATTTGCATATCACCTTCACCTCTCCTGTGAGGGGGAAGACATCTATAATCTTGATTTACATGATTTTATTTATCCTGACGGTGAGTCTGCCCACACCGCGTCCACATTGCTTCATGGTGATTATAACCCCAGCTTAGTTAGGAACGAGGAGGTGAAGTACTACACTCTCACCGCCCAAGTCCTGGCCAAGATCGTGTTCTATAACCTCCTGCCAAAATCAGGAGAATATAGTCATGCTAGGGGTTCTGCACCACTTGTCATCTACTGCCTTCTGCGAGGCATTAGAATTAACATCCCAAAACTCATCATCAGTTATATGATATCTGATCATCTTCTTGTCCCAAACTGGCACTTGCCTTTTGGGATGATCATTACACATCTTTTGAAGCAATTAAATTTTGATCTTTCTTCTGAACGGTCGGTTGAACCGACAGTTGACATCAACAGCACCCTCCTCAAGAGGATGCGTGCTAGGGAGCATCCTCCTGCTCCTCAGCCGCAGCATATGTTCCCTGTTGTTCTTGTCCCTGGATCCTCCTCTGGCTCTTCTGCTCCTGTTGACCCCTATCTTGCTCTATCTACTCAGCGTCGGGAGCACCACCAGCAGCTTTCTGCTGAGATGTCTGTGCATCGCCAGCAGCTTTCCGCTGAGATGACCGAGCATCCGCTGAGATGACCGTACATCGCCAGCAGATTTTCGCAGAGATGACAGCACATTATCAGCGGATGGAGCAGCTCTTGGACCATGATCTCAGCTATATCTGTGGCTCCATGCGCTATTTGGATGCATACCTTGGCGGCATCTACCGGAAGTATGATTGGCCGGTTCCTCTTCCATCTGATCGTGCTAGGCCACTTCCTTCTACCGGCCCTCCATTTCCCGCCAGGGCTCTTTTTGTTCCACCACCGCCATCTACTACACAGCGGGATCCTGATTCTGATTCTGATGATCAGTGACCCTTTTTGATGATGTCAAAAAGGGGGAGAGATATTTGGGGAGTTATGTGTTATTTTGGGTTGTTATTTTTCTACATGTATTTGGACACATTTTGTTATTTGGTTTGGTGTTATGTTTTATTTGTGGACATGTATTATGGTTTTGAGAACCTCCTATCTGTATGAACATTGTTTTACTATACTATGGCAGTTATGTTTTCTTATCTCCATGTGACATATGTGATTGGTTGTATATTGTGTTTATACTTTTATTGACCCAATCATCTACTTTGGAGGATGGAGGTATTTCTGGATGGATGGAGGTAACCATGTATGCATACACTTCTATATTTCTGTATCTTTGGTATGCATGGATGGTTGGCATATGTGTCATTTTCATATCCTATATATATGCCTGTGTTATGCATGTGTATCTCTTTATTAGATTATTTTATATGCATGTGTTAAGGGGAGCTTCACTTGAAGTCTCCACCCAAAATATTTGTAATAACTCTATATGTTTTGTCATCATCAAAAAGGGGAGATTGTTAGCCCAAAGGCCATTAGCCTGAAGTTTTGATGATAACAAACCATATATAGTTATATTTTTAACGAGTTTGTTTAAATGAGTTTCAGGTAAAAATCATAGTTTGGTTGACGGCTTCAACACAAGACTCACACATTTGGAGGCCGCAAAGATTTGGATCCCAGAGCCCAGCACAATAGAAGAGCTCCAGGATCAAACAAGTTGAAGAATATACAAGATTTGTATTTTCCATTTTTAGTTAGGATTTATAGTCTATTTTGTCAAAACCAAGATGATAGAGGTTGCTAACTTTGGGATTGTCACACACACACATTTGATATTGCTTCATGCTTACAAACAATTTTTTATTACAAAAATTCTAACCAAGTTTCGGAAAAACAAAGTTTGGAAAAATCGTTTTTGGAAAAACAAGTTTTTGGAAAAACCGTCTTTGTTTAGAAAAAGGATTTTTATCAAAATAAAGTTCAAATCATTTTGGTGTTGATCTATGATCACACCCTGGTCCTTATAAGCCATAGAACTCTATTTTGTATTTACTCATCCAAAGAATTTTTATCAAAAATTTCCATCTTCAAAAAGCCCTTTGAAAAATCAGTTTTTGGCCTAAGCCGGTCGACCGCTGATTGTTATTCATTTTTGCATATTTTACCACATCCATACCATGCATATTGTAAATAAAAATGTGATTTTTTAATCTTTTTCTCTCTATTTTTGCAGGTCCATATTCTAATAGAGAAAAGGCCCAAAATCCCTTTAATTATCAAGAATTAAAGGAGAATAAATCAAAGCCCAAAGAGAGCCCAAAGGTTGAGCCCAGGATCTGGAGAAATCCACGCACCAAGTCAGACTTCCAGAAGGTCCACGTGGCTAACAACCTGTAACAAACTCGCATCAGAAATCTCAGCCTCAACGACCAAGATTTTGCCGCGTTTCCACGGCTTTTGCCGCATTTTCACGGCAGTTACAGGGCCGTTGAGCCCGAGATTTTCTCCACCTGCTTGATTCTGGAGCCTTCTTCTCTGAGCCTATAAATAGACCATCAGGGCCAGCACAAAAGAGAGAGGAGAGATAAGAGGATAGAGCTTGTATTTTGTAGGTTTTTCTCTAGGATTTTTAGTGCTCTAGGTCTTCTTCTTCCTCCCTAGAAATTCTGCAAGAGAGAGATTGTGAGAGAGAGAAAGCTTGTGTAAACCAAGGTGTGACAACTTGTGAAGTAAGGATTAATCCAATCTCCTTTCTCTACTTGAGCATTTTCTAGTACTTTACTTGCTTTCTTTCATTCAAGCTTTACTTTCATTGCACTTTTATTCATGAATAGCTTTTCTTTTCTTGTAATGGCTAGTAGCTAACTTCTTCTAACATGACTAGCTAACCACTAACTTTGCTAACTTCTAACTCTTGGGTGATTGCTAATTTTTCTTCTTGCAATTGTTGAGTCTTTTTCATCCCCGATGGGTTACTTTCATGCTTGGCAAGTTCTTGTTGTAATTCCATATGATTCATGTGTGCTTCATTTAGAGCCTTGTCTTTAGAACAAGTGTCTTGATGGAACATGGAGATGGATCACCAACCATATGCTATTTGTTGTACAACTTCTTTACTTCAATTAATGAATGTTGTATCTTCTTCCTTAGCATCCCTTGAGTGTCACTCCTCGAGTCCACCATTGAAAGTCTATCTTGAGAGCCGATGACATCAATGAGGCTATAAGACAAGTCCAAGAAGATCACCCGTCAATCAAGTGGGAAAGTAACTAGACCAACACGCAAGACAAACATATGCCGATGAATCAACATGAGGCAAGCATCACCATAACGGAGATTAGTAAGTTAGCAAATTAGTAAGGTTAGCTAGTCATGGTTTTCTCCATCTTAAAGTTTTCTACAAGTTTTCATTCTTTTAGTTTCTTTTCTAAGCCAATCTTGTTTTCAAATTCTTTTCGTTTTATTTCCATCATGCACAAATCCACAAATTCTTTTACTTCTTTTTTCAATTCTTTTACATTCTTTTAAAACAAAGAAGAACCTTCGTTTTCTATCTTCACTTCGAACCGTAACGCTTCCATCGCAAGCTCTCCCTGAGAATCGACTCGTATAGCCTATGCTACTACGGAGATTTGGAAAGGATACATTAAATGTTGAATACATTGTGGAGTAATCAAGCACCTAAGGTTGACTCTAAACCTTCTCTCTTTTGTTGAATATCTGTGCATTTATACTCCACTATTCTTTCCTAATCAAATTTTTGGCGCCGTTGCCGGGGAGAGCAACGGTTTTTGATTTCAAGTGAAGAACTAAACGAATTTTCTTCTCTGTTGCAGGTTACAGGTGAAGAAACAGGAAAATTTGCATTGCAGTGACATATAAGTGGCTCTGGGCCTCTGCTCTTGAAAGCAGAGACCAGTTGCCCTCTGAATTGCCGCGATTCCACGGCCAAAGCTGCGGATCCGCGGCAAGGAGGAGTGAACTACTGACCAAATTTCTGCAGGGTTGCTTGCTCTGCAAAATACAGCTGCTGCAATACTTAAATTCTTGTATGCTTCACCTTATATCTGCTAATAATCAACAGTAAAAAAAATTGGTTGCAAAGTTAAAAATTGATTAGACGTTTGCATTTCTAGGCACGTGTCTTTTCAATTCATTTACTTTACTGTTGAAGAGTGCTGGAGCAAGGTACGTGTGCATTGCATATTGACTAGGACTCACTCCTTGTTTGATTTTTATAGCTTTGAGTGAACCTTGTTTGTTTATAATTGTACACTTGCACCAAACTGATTTTAAGGGCATCACCCATAAATAAGATAAGGTGGGGGATTTCATCACCCCTTCCTTAGCCCAAAAACCACCATCCCAGCACTCACAATCCCAAGCTTTATAATAAAATCTGATAGACATTGGCCCTAGGGACATCCGGACTCAGTAGGAGATCGGCTGAGGTTGGAAGTTGATTTTGATTCATACTCCGGTGAAATCAGTGTCTAAGGCTGGGGATTAAGAGGTTAAGCCTCGAAGATACCGTGGTTTGGCGTAATTAAGGCCCGTTGCTTACGCACGGATACCTCCCACCGTATTTTGCCCCTACCTGGCTGATTAGCTGTGGTCTGATTCGAGCAATAACCTTCTTCAGTTCATCGAACAGTTAGGAGTCGTCTAGGTCCAGGAATCCTAGATAGCTTGGATTGAATTTTCTTTTATTGTTTGTTATTTTCATTTTTCTTTTTCGCTGGTGTGATCGGTGCACGTTGTTTGTGACTGTATATGCAAGAGTGGTTCCGTGATCCAAATTCTGCAAGACTTGTTAGAATTTCTACACTTGCACTTACACAACCACTTGACATTATGGAAAACAACGTTTCGCTTCAAGATAGATTCTACCCGATTCGCACTTGGCTTCCTTCATGCATTCTTCTCCCTGAACCCAATGGAAATCACTTCGAGCTGAACCGCAATTCATTAATACACTTCCCCAATTTCATGGTCTAGAGTCTGAGGACGCGTACTTCTTCATTCGAGAGTTTGAAGAAGTATGCGTAATGATGAGAATTTCCCAATTGACCGAGGATGCTGTTAGGTTAAGGTTCATACCGTTTGCACTGAAGGATTTAGCTAAGAAATGGCTTTACAATCTTCCCGCCAATTCGATATCTTCATGGGATGATTTTGTAAAGTCTTTCTTAAGAAATTTTATCCCATCCACAAGACAGCCCTCATGAGAAAGAATATCATGCAATTCAAGCAGGAATCACACGAACCTTTCTGGAAATATTTTGAGCGTTTCAAAGACCTTCTAGCCCTATGTCCTCATCACGGCATAGAGAAATGGCGTCAATGCCAGATTATCTATGACGGTCTAGATTACCAAACGAAAACCCTTCTTGAATCCATGTGCCAAGGGGAATTTTTGAAGAAAGATGAGAATCAGGGGTGGGATCTCTTTGAAGCCTTAGCTGAGAAAACGATTCAGTGGGAGTCATGCCCTGATAAACCCACTTCCACCACTTCCAGAACTGGTATGCACTCCATAGAATCCTCTATAGCTGCGGAAGCCAAGATCACACAATTGATAAAGAGGATAGAACTGCTTGAGTCAAGGGAAAATTCTGTGGTCAATTAGGTCAACCCATCACCTCTGATTAAACCGGGTTGTACCTACTGTCATGATCTCAACCATGTTTTTGAGGAGTGTCCTTTGTATCAGCCTCAATCATATCAGAAGAACACGAATGCAGCTTTTACCAGACCCCCTCACAATCCATACTCCAGCACATATAATCCGGGATGGAGAAACCATCCAAATTTTTTGTGGAGTCAGTCTGGTCCTGAGCAACATAGGCCACCATTTCCACATCCTTATAATGCTCAGTCTCAACCACCCAGTTTCAATCGAAATTCACCGACTGTTCATCATTATCAAAGTCCACCACAATCACAATCTTTTCAGAACCCACCACACTACCAAACACATTTCCAGTCTCCATATCTTCAACATCCACCCCAGAATGATTCAGAAATATCAGAGTTGAGGAAAATGTTAGAAACCTTTACAAAGAACTATCAACAGGATATGAATAAAGTTCAGGTCCAAATTGGGCAATTGGCTAATTCTGTAAATGAGAGACAAAAAGGTATACTTCCAAGCCAGCAATTGCCAAATCCCAAACATCACTTCCCTTTGCATGAAGTGGAAGACACGGGCCCAAGTCATTGTCATGCTATTCATACCCTGAGATCTGGAAAACAGATAGACAATAAGGTTTCTAGTCAATCATCCCATCCAGTACCAAAGACAACACCTCCTGTCCTATTGCAACCAGCTTCTGACAAACCATCTTCTAGTACAGAGCCATCCACTTCAAAAGCCAAGGGTAAAGAAAAGGTAGATGAGCAACCTTATAAGCCTAGTGTACCATTTTCAAATAGGCTTACAAATCACAATCAAATGCTCACATGGAGAAGATAAAAGAAATGTTCAACAAGGTCCAAATCAATGTCCCTCTTCTTGATGCCATACAACAAGTGCCATCATATGTCAAATTCTTGAAGGAAATGTGCACTAAGAAGAGGAAAACACAAGTCCCTAAGAAAGTCTTCCTAGCATCAACCATCAGCGAGTTGCTCACTGGTCCAACTCCTGTAAAATACAAAGACCCAGGGTGCCCCACCATTTCATGCATCATAGGACAGACTACCATCAATAGGGCACTACTTGATTTGGGGGCCAGCATCAATCTCTTACCTTTGTCTGTGTACCAACAATTAGGGTTAGGCGATCTTCTCCCGACCCAAATGACCATACAATTGGCTGATCGTTCTGTCAAGAGACCCAAGGAGGAAATTCACGATGTCCTTGTCAAAGTTGGGGAATTCATTTATCCTGTTGATTTTGTAGTCCTTGAGACACAACCTGTGTCTAATTCCAATCAAAGGGCTCAAATTCCTGTCATTTTGGGACGACCATTCCTGGCTACTGCAAATGCCATCATCAATTGCCAGAATGGATCAATGAGGTTAACCTTTGGTAACATGACTCATGAACTGAATGTCTTCCACACACAGCCTCGTAAAACAAAAGATCAAACATTTGAGGTCAGCTTTATTAGAGACAATTGTGAGGAAAAAGGGAAAGATGAGTCACAAGTTTGTGATTCTCTTGAAGTGGAAAATCCTGTTATCCGAGTACCCTTTCCAAAGGGGAAAGTTGATTTGGATATTTTCACTTTCAATGAATCCCAAGAGGATAAAATTCAAGAACCTCCAATTGACATATCGTTTGAAGACCTCTTCGCTGATGAGATCATGTGTCTGGATGAGTCAACTCAGGGTCGGTTAACTGATTGTACAATTCTGATGGGAAATGTTAACCTGAGTTTTGAAGAGTTGTATGGAGAGGAGCTGGAATTCCTTAACATTGGAAGTAATGAGATTCAAAGTGAAAGTAGTGACAAGGAATTTTTTTAGTGAACAATGTGGTAGAAGGAGGATGAATGACAACAAACAATTGAATCTGAAAACACCTAGGGTTAAGAAAATAATTCAATACGTTTCCCAACTGAGCCCGCGCAAACAAACACACTGGAACAATGGGAAACGGGCCAGAGGAAAACGACCAAAGAAAAGCCTAGGTAATGGTCACACTTGTATATATTCCTTGTAAATAATTTTTTGCACTTTTTTGTAAATAAAAAAAATAAAAAAAACCTTTACCTATTTCATGCATCATTTTTATCTTGCATACATTGGGGACAATGCATGAGATAGGTATGGGGGGGTAGATTCTAACCTAGGATTTTTCATTTTCTTTTTAGGCTTTTTATTTTTATTTTTAGGATTTTCATTTTCCTTTTAGGTTTTTATTTTCTTTTTAGATTTTATCTTTCTTAGTAGATTTTCTATTTTCTTTTAGATTTTACTTTTTCTTTTAGAAAAATAAAAAAAAAAGAGAAAAAAATTTAAAAAAATAAGGAAATTCTTGATCCATGTTTAAAGAATCAAGCTTGAATTTAGGGATTAAGGAAGCTCTTAACTAAGATTTCTAATTATAAGTCGAAAGGAGGAGTTTTGTCAGATTTTTAGGTTAAGTAATAAAGGATAAGAAAGATTACTGGATTTTAATTCTTTCTTTAGGATATATACATTAAACATATTGAAGGATTAATCATAGACTTTATGACTTTATTTACATATATATATATAATAAAAAAATATATAAAAAAATATGTATATAAATAAATAATAAATACTTAGCCACTAATTAAACTGGTTAGTCGTGCCTCAAGAAGCATTGCCAATCACGCCTAAAGGTGGTTATGTCCTTAAATTCCTTCGTGGCCTAGTTTACTCGAGTCCTCGAACCCGAGGGATGTTTTCTCATCTGGTGCCCTAAGACCGACTGGTTTGGGAGTCATCGGTAAGAGGCTCGTTACAAGGGTAAATTAGAAAGCCTAAGGATGCTAAGGAAATGTAAATAAATAAATATTATATATATAAAAAAAGAAAAAAAGAAAAAAAATGTTATATATATTAGTAAATAAATGAACTTAGTCTAAGAAAGATCCTTCATATTTATAGATGTATATATCCTAGGATTGATGCAAAATCCGGTTTTTGATCTTTTCCCTAAAAACTTAACCTAAGATGAAAACAAAAGATCATAATTTTCACTAACCCTTTTATTTTTCTTTATGGATTTTGTGGGTGCAATTCGCTGAAAACCCTCAGGAGACAACACTCCTCCTCTAGGGTAACCTAGAAGTTTAACGGCTTGTTGCACGTGCTCAGTGCAATCGTGTCACCTACGAAAGTGGTGTAATAATCTAGTTAGGATTTTCTTTTTCTTTCTTTTTCGCTCGAGGACGAGCAAAAGCTAGGTATGGGGGTGTGATTGTTATTCATTTTTGCATATTTTACAACATCCATACCATGCATATTGTAAATAAAAATGTGATTTTTTAATCTTTTTCTCTCTATTTTTGCAGGTCCATATTCTAATAGAGAAAAGGCCCAAAATCCCTTTAATTATCAAGAATTAAAGGAGAATAAATCAAAGCCCAAAAGAGAGCCCAAAGGTTGAGCCCAGGATCTGGAGAAAACCACGCAACAAGTCAGACTTCCAGAAGGTCCACGTGGCTAACAACCTGTAACAAACTCGCATCAGAAATCTCAGCCTCAACGGCCAAGATTTTGCCGCGTTTCCACGGCTTTTGCCGCATTTCCACGGCAATTACAGGGCCGTTGAGCCCGAGATTTTCTCCACCTGCCTGATTCTGGAGCCTTCTTCTCTGAGCCTATAAATAGACCATCAGGGCCAGCGTAAAAGAGAGAGGAGAGATTAGAGGATAGAGCTTGTATTTTGTAGGTTTTTCTCTAGGATTTTTAGTGCTCTAGGTCTTCTTCTTCCTCCCTAGAAATTCTACAAGAGAGAGATTGTGAGAGAGAGAAAGCTTGTGTAAACCAAGGTGTGACAACTTGTGAAGCAAGGATTAATCCAATCTCCTTTCTCTACTTGAGCATTTTCTAGTACTTTACTTGCTTTCTTTCATTCAAGCTTTACTTTCATTGCACTTTTATTCATGAATAGCTTTTCTTTTCTTGTAATGGCTAGTAGCTAACTTCTTCTAACATGACTAGCTAACTACTAACTTTGCTAACTTCTAACTCTTGGGTGATTGCTAATTTTTCATCGTGCAATTGTTGAGTCTTTTTCATCCCCGATGGGTTACTTTCATGCTTGGCAAGTTCTTGTTGTAATTCCATATGATTCATGTGTGCCTCATTTAGAGCCTTGTCTTTAGAACAAGTGTCTTGATGGAACATGGAGATGGATCACCAACTATATGCTATTTGTTGTACAACTTCTTTACTTCAATTAATGAATGTTGTATCTTCTTCCTTAGCATCCCTTGAGTGTCACTCCTCGAGTCCACCATTGAAAGTCTATCTTGAGAGCCGATGACATCAATGAGGCTACAAGACAAGTCCAAGAAGATCACCCGACAATCAAGTGGGAAAGTAACTAGACCAACACGCAAGACAAACATATGCCGATGAATCAACATGAGGCAAGCATCACCATAACGGAGATTAGTAAGTTAGCAAATTAGTAAGGTTAGCTAGTCATGGTTTTCTCCATCTTAAAGTTTTCTACAAGTTTTCATTCTTTTAGTTTCTTTTCTAAGCCAATCTTGTTTTCAAATTCTTTTCATTTTATTTCCGTCATGCACAAATCCACAAATTCTTTTACTTCTTTTTCCAATTCTTTTACATTCTTTTAAAAACAAAGAAGAACCTTTGTTTTCTATCTTCACTTCGAACCGTAACGCTTCCATCGCAAGCTCTCCCTAAGAATCGACTCGTATAGCCTATGCTACTACAGAGATTTGGAAAGGATACATTAAACGTTGAATACATTGTGGAGTAATCAAGCACCTAAGGTTGACTCTAAACCTTCTCTCTTTTGTTGAATATCTGTGCATTTATACTCCATTATTCTTTCCTAATCAACCGCACGGTCGACTGCTGGCAGAGCTGAATTGCTCTGTCGGTCGATCGACATGCACCACTGTGCATGTGTGCACCTCGGTCGACCGACCGGTCGACCGAGAGCAATTGCAGTGCTCTCTGTTTTCCTAGGTCGACCGGACTGGTCGACTGACAGAGAGAACTCACTCTCTATTTGGGTCTCGGTCGACCGTCCCAGTCGACCGCTTTCCCAACGGTCGGAAATCCGACCGTTGGCGGTCGACCGGCCGGCAGCAGTCAGAATTTTCTGATAGTTTCCAACAGCTATTTTTCTGACTTGTTTTGTGTTGGGTGGGCTGGTCGACCGACAGCAGTCAGAATTTTCTGACAGTTTCCAACAGCTATTTTTCTGACTTGTTTTGTGTTGGGTTTCCCTCCAACGACTCTCTTGACCTTTGTAACCCAGTTTTCATCCCCTATAAATAGAGGGAGTGTTCTACAACTAAAAAAGATAAGATTTACAAGTTAAAGTTAAAAGTTTTCAAAAGTTTAGCCTTTAGCAAAAAGCTTTCATTGAGCCAAAATTTCTAATCCTTTTAGCTTGAAGCATTCCTTTACTTCTCTTCTAAATTTGTGCACTACACAATCCCAAAAGTATCATCTCCTCATCTTGGTTGTAGGGTTGTGCAAGTGAGCCATTGTTTGTGGTCAAGTGTTGATCACCTTTTTCTTCATTTTGAGAAGTTGTAGAGGCATCGGCCTCAAGCGAGCTAGTGAGCTCCTAGCTGGTGTTGCGGCACCGCGAGAGAGGACAAGTGTGTCCAAAGAAGTTCTAGTGAGAACTTGTATTGACGATCCGGTGGGATCAAGCATAGTGGAAATCCTTCATCGTGTTGAAGGCGGGGACGTAGAGCGGTGGCTCGAACCTCGAAACATATTATTGTGTTTACGATTGTCCACTTATCTCTAAACCCTCTCTCTCCTTTACTTGCTCTATTACTTGTTATATTCTTGCAAGCCTTTTTATAATTGTTGCTTATTGTTAAATAGTTTTTAAATCCGCATTATTTGTCACTCAGTATAGCCATCACCTATTCACCCCCCTCTAGGTGATTTCAAACACGGCTTAGGCCGCGTTTCCACGGCCATGGTGTGGCTAGGTGGCCACACCCGGGAGGTACAAGTCCCTGCTTTGATGTTCTAGTTTTATCTCCAGATGGATTTTCAGTTTGGGTTCGGGATTTTGACGAAACCTCCTTTTATCTTCAGCTTTAACCAATTAATTTGTAGAGATTTATTTCAACTGATTTTCAACCAATTTTATCTTCTTTGATTTGCCCTGATATATCCTGATTTTCTGATTTTGAATTAATTCTGAATTAAATCATAATTTTGATGGGCTTTTGGGCTCGTTTCTCTTCCCTCTCCTTTAGCAATGGGCCTGCATATAAATTAAACAATAAATAGGATTAAAAATAAAGTTTATTATATAATAAGTATGAGAATGTGACAATAAATATGCAGTATTGCGACCAATCAAATATAAAACCCATCTTCCTCGACATTAGCACCACCAGTAATATCAATATTATTCCCTCTTGTTAATCCCAGAGAAAAAGAGGGAATCTCATCGATTTATACCCTGTATCAATCTCCACATTTTTTTCAGTAGTAATATTACGCTTCATCGAGAGAACAATAAATTATCTTTTATCAGCAGGATCTGTGATATAAAATACTTGTTTTACTTGAGATGCCAATATGAATGTGTCATCTTTATGACCCTTTGTTAAGATCAACTTGAGTGAATCCTAACTCGTCGATTTCAATGCTATTATTATTTTCCACCCACTTACACCGAAAGATAATATGATGAAACATGATGTAATCTAACTCATATATATATGTCCTCGATGACCCCATAGTATGACATATTTGCAAATACTTGGTTTCTGTTTTGACACTGGAAATATGCATTGCTTGAGCCACTAACGTCACCCTACTGTTCTGTACAATACCATTGTCATCATGTGCTTTTGTATAATAACAATAACCATTTATATAATACTCATGGTAAGAGAATACATCTGCACAAGGCCCATGCGTCAACCATATCAAATCAATACAGATACTGTTTGATGTATTTGTAAGTTGAGCTTCAACTCGATTTCGAAACCAATTGATGAACAATTTATTGTGTTCATCTATAATCCACCTCTCCCTTTTTGTTGGATTGATGCGCCTTATAAAGTCCATATGCTTATTTATTTAAGGTGATACTTCATTACTATTATACAAGATGTAATACCATGACCCCCGAATACGTATCTAATTACGTGTCTTGATTTTTTGCCTGTATTATTTCTATTTTTTGATTTATTTTTTGGTATCAGCCTATATTCAGTGGACCTAAACCCAGCCCGAGACCCTGGACCCAACCCAATTCTGGACTTGGACTCGACCAAACCCAGTTAGAGTGCAGACCCGCACTCAATTTCCATCTCTTTTCTTTTTCCATTTTCTTTTCTTTTCCCTTCCTTTTTCCCTTTCTTTTTTCCCCCTTTTTCTTTCCTTTTTTTCCTTTCTTTTCTTTTTCATTTTTGATTTCTTTCTTTCCTTGTTTTCTTTCTCCTCTGGCCTTCCCCTATGCACATAGCCGTTGCCATAGCCTCACGCAGCCGACTTCCTCCTGTCAGCTGCCCTACACTACCTCTCCCATCACCACTCAGTCGCCCCTGCCACCTCCAGCCAACCATAACCCCCTCACTCATCGTCATTCTCCTTCTCTCCCCTTCTCTCTTTATATCTCTTCCCTCTCTCGCTCTCTCCCTTACTCTACTCTCTCCCACTCTCTTCCCCTTCCTCTCATTGGCCGCCGACAATCACCAGGCCAACCACCAGCCCGGGCTCCCTCTCCTCTCTGGCCAGCCATCACCCAGCCCGGTGCCACCTCTCCCCTTTTCACTTCCCTTTTCTCTCTCCCCTAGCCACGACCCCCACCAGCACCACCACCGGCCACCCTGATCTCCCCTCCTCCTCTGGCCCCCTCCGCACATGGCCCCAGCCTCGAGCCAAGCCCTCTTCTTCTTCACTCTCTCCTTCTCTTTTTTCCTCCTTTTCTCTCTCCCTCCGACTGCACCCCCACCCTCCTTCACCTCCAATCGGCGCTTCACCTCAAGCCAGCTCCCCTACGCGCCACCACAACCTCTACTGTAACACCCCGATCCCGCGAACACGGAGACGCTACGATGACGTACGTACGCCGGGTGAAAATACCCTTACATACGTACACACCCCCTTCTTATCATCATTCTCTTTCTCCCGTAGAGTATCAGGTACTATGAAGTTCCGTATCTGTAACCTGGGCATTCAAAACCAGGGTTGTCAGGAAGCGACCTTGTGAGTGATAAAATAAAGGAAGCAGTAACATATACTATAATACAATCATGATACTATATAATACATGTTTAAATATCCGTGATATAATATAATTGTACTAACAATCGAGATATATGCAGAAATATAAACAAGTGTTACATTAACACTAGAATATTATAAATGCCTAGCATGTTTCAACAGTGTTATTTCTACAATATTATCCAATTATATAACATTAATATCAATTAATATTATCAGGAAGACTCTTATATGTCACCAACCTTATTTTATTATGTTTCTATAATCAGTAGAAGTTATGCCATTTATATGGTATGATCAATATGAATAATAAGATACAATATTTAATTATATTTAAACAAAATCAAGTAGTTTAATGAACATGTATCAAGTCTTAATTATAGTACATTTATTGTTTAAACTAATAGTAACAGTAGCATGATAGTATCGTGATAAAATTATTTATACATGAATACATGGAACAACGAATAGGTAGAATACAGAGTATACGTGTACATAAATAATGTGTCTTCACATGAAGTGCATAGTATACATGTGACATGATGGTGAATAAGATATCAGGAAGTGTAACTAGTATAAATGAATGATAATATACATGTACCGAACAATTCATTTAATTTATACAATAATAACAATCAGTATCGTCTGTATTTTAATCAATCTCTTTCAGTATCCCATACCACTGGCAGCTCATAGCAGAGCCCATATTCTAGGCAAACCCATCTGAACATGGCATACAGGTACCATTATTCGAACGAGAGGGTGATCAAATAACAAGCATTCCTGGTGTCACTATAGTTTATATTGTTTTATTATATTAATTGGAAACCCAATAGTCAAGGAGCTCTAATTGGGTGGGTGTATTCCATATATACCCAGGATTACAGCCCTAAACAGACCCCAGACCAGGCCCCTTCGCTAAGAGTGGGACGGGAAACAGAAGCTCATAGAGCTATATACAATTGGTAGCCAGCACTACCATCCCCTGCTGTGGGATAAACATGGATTTAGGACATTCACCCAATAAGATCTAGTCAATTATCAAGTTTTCCACATCCCCATATTATATTTATTGTATTTAAACTACACAGTGTATCAGAAACAAGAATAGTGCATGGTACATGTAATACAATAATAGGACATGAGCTTTATTGATATCATGAAATAAGAAAATGAGAAATGGAAGAAAAGAGATGTGAAATTCTAGAGGTGGCCTCCGTGGCTTAGATCCACGTGACACTTAATTCCACACATCGCATAAAATGACACTCATGTCCAGTAACAGGAGTATTATACCAATATCAGAATAGAAAATAGTCATGTAATAAGAATACAAGAATATCCATATAACAGGAAGAGTGATCCATGCAACAAGAATACAGAAACATCACGCATATTTATAGGTAAATTTATATAACAGTGTTATAAGAACATGAAATAACTGTGTAGAGAGTATTTGTGTAGTGGTGATGCCAATATATGAAATAACAGTATCCAGTGGAATAGCGTATCCGTGTATCATTGGTACATGAACATGAAATAATAGTGTCTAATATAACAATATCTGTGTAACAGTGATAGATATACATGAAATGACAGTGTTCGGTGTGTTAGTATATCCATGTCATGATACTACAAGTATATGAAATAATAGTGTCCAGTATAACAAGTGTTGTCATGAAATAACAGTGTCCAGAGTATTAGAGTGTCCGTGTAACAATGATATTAGCACTGGAATAATAGTGGCCGTGTAACAGCGATACAAGCACATGACATAATAATGTCCTCAAACATGACATGACAATATCTTGTATATCAGTGGTTATTCAGGTAACAGTGTCAGTGTCAGGGACATGAATATAATTCAATGTATGCATAAATATATCAGTATTTAGTATGCCACTTTATGTTGTTACTATGATCTATATCATAAAAGAATTATAAACAATTATTTATTTTTCAAACTCTTCACAACCATTTTAATAATTATTAATTTAGTTATTATTATGAAATTCATTTTATTCATTATTTTATAATTAGTTAACCTTTATAAATGATGTTTATCGTAAAGCAAAAATTACCATAATATATTAGTAACCATTAACACATCCGTATTTATAGTAATTTACTATTTACATGATTTACTTATCGATAATTACAATTTGTTAAATAAATCAATAACTTAATTTAATTCCACATAATGAAATTTAAATTATAAAAATAAAAAACTCACATTGTTATGACTGGGATGTAGCTCATCTTTTTACGATGGCAACGACTTAAGAATCATCCAAATCAGACTTTAAATGGTCAAGATATCGCCCGAACACTAAAATGAATATAAATAGGTTAAATATGCAATAATAAAGTCTCAATTGTAAATATTCTAAATTGACAGGGGGGTTTCTGTAAATTACCTTTCATAATTTTTGATGCGGATTTAGATTGCTAGTGGGTCGGGTTTAGATCCAGTAACCTGAGCCAATCACTTAAGTTATTGGGCAAATGGGTTAATAGGCTTTGGATTTAGGTCAGGTTTAGATCCAATAGTGGAATGAGAGAGAGAGAGAACGAAAGAAAGAGATAGATTGAGAGGGAGGAACAACAGCGGCCATGAGGGCCGCGCTGCCTCATGGCGATGACCATCTACAGTGCTAGAGGCAGTCTGGGTAATGATCAATGGGAGGAGGAGGAATGTAGAGGAGGGAGAAGAAGGATAATAAAGAAGGATAATAGAAGAAGAAGAAGAAGAGAAGGAGAATAGAATAAGAAAAGAAAGAGGAGAAAGAGGAAGATGGGCCATGGCATTTGGCAGTGGGGCCGGCGGGCCTACTGGTGGTGAGGTGAGCAGGGATGGTTAGAGAGAGTGAGGGTGAGACAGTGAGAGAAATAGAGAAGAGAAAGAGAAAGAAAGAGAGAAGAAGAAGAGAATGAGAGAGAGAGAGAGAGAGAGAGAGAGAGAGAGAGAGAGAGAGCGAGGGGAAGAGAGAGGCTGCTGCCATCGGCTGGCCTGAGTACGGCCAAAGAGAGGGAGAGAGATGTGGAGAGAGAGGATTGAGATAAGTAAAGAGGGGGGGCGGTGGGAATAAAGGCAGTGGCCTGGGGGAGAAGGAAAAGAAAAAGATTGGGGGGAAATAAAAGAGAAGAAAAAATGAATTATTTAATATTATTTAAATCCGATAAAATTTGACTAGTTCAAAATGGTCCCCAAAAATTTTATAAAATAAAAATTATTTTGCTGAGGATAATGTGGAATCGGATTCAAGAGATTTATTCTGGTTTGCAAATTAAAATTCTTAGAATCGATTGGTGATACCGGACGACACCGGTTTGACTAGATTTTTAATCTTAAAAAATATGCTAAAGTAGAAAATATGATTTTAAAGAATAATTTAGAAGTAAATTATAAAAATTCAACTCCCTTTATGAATTAAAAATCCTAGAGCTGATTATCGGTATCGATCGACACCGAATTCGGAGATTTTTCCAAAATAATATAAAAAAATTCTAGAAAAATCCTGAAAAATTAATAATATTGGAAAATGATATCTAGAGTTGCAACTAGCTCAATCTGACAATTAAGAAAATTAAATCAAATTTATACATCGTATCGAGTACTAATAAGGTGACACGTACGTCTAGGGCCGGGGGTTACATCCACTCCCCCCTCTCTCGCTGTGCAGCCAGCCTAGCCAAGGTCGAGCCTAGCTTCCTCTCTCCCTTCCTTCCTCCCCTAGTCCTGCACTTCACGGCAGCCCGGGCCAGCTGCCCAGCCAGTCCCCTTGGCCGCGCGCAACCCCTAAGCATCTGCGAGCCCCGTTCTTCGCGCGTATTTGCTAGCTCCGCCGGAGCTCTTCCATCGTCCACCGGTGCCCAGTCTTCGACTAGTCGAGTGCCTTTCCTTGCTTCGCGATTACTTCACTTTTAGCCTCCGGGCTTTACTTTAGCCTACGTGTTTAGTCTCCGGGATTTATTAGCTCCGTCGGATAGCCGAGCTTAGCGCTTTACAGCTAGCTTTGCTATGAGCGTAGCTTCATCGCGAGCATTAGCTAAGCGTTCATACTTTAGCTTTATCTCGAGCATTAGCTTCACCGTGAGCATTAGTAAGCATTTATACTCGAGCTTCGACATGAGCGTTAGTTTCTTTGTGACTGTGGCTTCGCCGTGAGTGTCGCTTAGCGCCTTTGCGTTAGCTTCACTGCAAGTGATAGATCGAACGCCGTGTTACCGTCTAGCACTGTGCTAGCTTTATCGAAAGTCTAGCTCTGTCGTGTGCCTAATGCTAGGCGCTGCATGTCTAGCCTATGGCTTAGCTTCATCGGACACGATCTAGCTCCGCTCCAGCTTTGCTTTGACTTAGCCCCGCCTGACTATTTAATAACATAGTTAATAATTATTAACATTATTGTTAATAGTTTGAAACGTTTACTTGTACTATTTTTCTGTACCATGTCCATAACCTGTTACATGTTGTAATCCTGCACTTGCTTGTACTATTATACTTCTTCCGGTACCATGGCGCCTGACCTGTTACTTGCATGGCTCATGATTATACATTACAGGGACTTGACAACTATTATCATGTTAAATACCCAAAAATCCTGTACTCTTATATCAAGCAAGTTCCTCCTCTTAGATAGATATTCATGTTAATCCCTGTAACTGAATCATCATATGTCTTAATGCAATAATTAGACAACTTACACCAGGATAGGGAAAATTGATGGGTACTGATATAGGTTTTGTGTTTAAGGTGGCCAAACAAATATTGTGCAACTGAAACTATGGTTCTATCTAAGGCCCAGTAGGTGTTCTGGTGGGGTGTACTGGTACCCCTACTCCTCTAGAATTCCATTAGGGTGTTCAACATGCCCATGGGCCTATTCCTGTGGAAGCAATGACACCCTTCTCTTGTTCAGACATATAATAAGTCCCGGTGCTAAGCAACACGTTTGGTTCAGTGCTAGATACTCTTGGGTCATTGTCCCGGGCATGCACGAGACCCGTTCTAAACATAGTTCAT
Source organism: Agave tequilana (assembly GCA_038442645.1). NCBI lineage: Eukaryota > Viridiplantae > Streptophyta > Magnoliopsida > Asparagales > Asparagaceae > Agave > Agave tequilana. Next base: position 99,640 of record JAVJIF010034513.1, read on the forward strand.
CAGACCCCATCAGTTTCCAGTAACTAGCCTCACCTGATTTGTATGCGGAGAAATGCGGAATGGGACAAATACCGCAACATACACATTAGATGTCTTAATAACAATTAATAATCCCTATGCATTCTTCGAGTTATTTTATTTATATTGATTTGTGTGACTAGCATGTGCTTGCATGACTGAGTCCACGTCACTTTGATCTAGTACACGTTTATTTGCCTGTACCAGTGTACGCCACTTGGCTTTATTTTACACATTCGTTGGGTTGCTTTCTGATAACCCTGGACCTTCATGTCTGGATCTCTAAGCTTGGAAAGAGACGAACCCTTCTACTGAGGACAAGGCTTACTTCGAGGAGCAAGTGGATCAACAGTAGCTCGTTCCCGATTTGTCTCCCTTTTGATCGGCTCGCGAGAATTCCCTTTTGTAGCTTGTGAGCACCTTCCAGTCTTTTTATATTGTAAATTATACTTTTGTGCCTCTTAGTATATAATACTCCTATAATATTATGTCACAATCTGTGATAACTTAATACTTATATTATTTTGTTGGAATGTATAGTACCACGTACTTCCGTACTCTGACTCATGTATTGTATTGTTGCTTAGCATACATATGTTAAGGTATTTTTGCCCTGCGTATGTATGTCACATTAGTGTTCGTAGCCCGTCCCTAGCTGGGCGTTGCAGGTTGGTATCAGAGCCTAGGTCCATACCTTCAGTACATCTAGTCGATAGATTAATGTAAGATTAAATTGCATCTGGAACACATTCTTATCATGGCTACACATTCTTATCAACTCTATTTTGCTTATCAACTGTATTTTGCATATCAAATTAATGTGAGTCATGGCTACATATTCTTATCTGATGTATTCTGCTTCTTTTTTTTTTTAGAACTTGCAATGAGATGTTTCACCCAATCATATACTTGTTCACCGTTCAATTTCTTTGGAGCTTTTACTTCTTCTATATTTTCCTTAAACGCTTTTCGTAGCCTCCGATAATGATGCAACGTTGGCAAGAATATCTGGGTACCAAGGTATACTGTCTTTCTCTTATGCTTTAATTGGAGAAAAGATGTGTCTTCTTCACATACAAGATATGTCTTATGTTCTTTCATACTGTACCCTAACAAGTTATTATATGCTGAAAAATCACTAATTGTCCAAAGTAATATAGCTCGAAGGGTGAAAAATTATTGATGATATGCATCAAATACTCTTACCCTTTCTTCCCATATTAACTTTAGGTCTTTAATGAGAATTTTCAAATAAACATCTATATCATTTTTCGGCTGCTGGGACCCGAGATTAACAGTTTCAACATTATAAACTTATGCTTCATATACAATTAGGAAGGGAGATTATAAGTAGTCAAAACAATTGGCCATGTATTGTGTGTATTACTCATGTTACCATGTAGGTTCATTCCATCAGTCAAAAGACAAGCCAGAGATTCTCCTATCACACCCAAATTCAGAAAACTTCAAATCAATCATTTTTCATTGTGGAGACTTAGCCGGACGCCGAAGCATAGTATCAATAATCTTTTCGTTTGAGTACCATGTCAATCTCTTTGCATGTTTTGCAATACACATATGTTTAAATCTAGGTATTATCAGAAAATACCATACACTTTTGCTGGAGATTTCTTATATTTTTTGTACCGTGACCTTCCACACATTGGACCTCTAAACTTTCGTATTCATTTAGGTACAAAATACAGTCATTAGGAAAACTTGTATCCTCTCATAATCCATACTCATTGGGCACAAGTTTTTTTTGTCCTTGTATGTACAATCAGGAAGTACATTATCTTTAGGAAATATATCTTTCAAGAGTTGAAGTAAGGCCATAAAATTTTGATCGCTCCACCCATTTCTCGCTTTCAAATTATACAATCTCAACACTGCAGACAATCTAGTAAATTTAGAACAACCAACATATAGAGGTGTTTCTGCGTCATTCTTCAATCCATCCCATATCTAGGGCGATCCATAAAATTTTCTTTGACATCATGCACTATATCTTCTAATTTATCGCCTTTATTAAAATCAGCTTCTCCTCCTTTATCACATCTGTTTTTATCAAAAATAATAGTACTATCTTGTCTCGCATTCTCACTATGCCTTATCCATCTCGTAAAACCTTGATCAATCTTTTTGACGAACAATTTATCTCATAATACTTGAACAGTAACTTTGTCAACACAAGCGCATTGTATGCACGGACACTTAATATGATTAGGATAATCGGCATGCTCAATAGTAAACTTAATAAACTCCTCTACACCATCTAATATTTCAGACTTAACTTATTAGTAAACTTTCATTTTTGATCATTTTTGATCCATCTTTATCTATCATTTTTGATCCATCTTTATCTACAGTATTCATAACGTGTAAAAAATCAAATTATTTATGATGTACATAACATGTAATTAAGAAGTAAATTACTATAATATACTTAGTCCATTAACATCGGCTCATAAATAACCGACGTGAAAACACATACACAAACTGACAAACTATACACATTTACAATTTAGGACCACTAAAAATTAGTTGATCTACCAAACCTTGGACCACTCACATTTTTACACGTATATAAGCACAATATATACAGCCCATTGAACAAATTTTTAAAAAAGCACGAAGTGATTACCTCAAAGCCGCAGGGAAGGAGAGGTTGTTTATTGGCGATGAAGCTCAAGGGATGGGGGAGATAAGGGCGGCAGAGCACCATTCATGGCCAAAGAGAGAGAAAGACGAGCGCTTGGAAGGGGGCGACGGAGATAAGTTAAAGTACACCTAAAGGGGGGGTGAATAGGTGTACGGCTAATCTAATGAACTAAATGCGAAAATTAAAACTTAATTGCAACAACACTTAATGCAACCAACGAGTGTAGCCGAATTCCCGGTGAAGGGCTCTGGACTAACTCCTCTTGATTCCTCTGAATAAGAGTTGAGGCGCTATATGAAGCTTTCGTGGTTAAGCACAAGTGAGGCACACACAAACAAACCAAGCATATAATGGATATATGACAATATGAATGATGCAAGGCACAAAAGTAAAGAGAGAGAGAGTTAGAATCAATGGATAAACGCAAACACTGAGATATGTTTCGAGGTTCGAGTACCCAGCTCTACGTCCCCGCCTTCACACAGAAGGATTTTCAATCCACTAACTTATCCACCCAGGACTCCCACACAGGGAACCTCCACTGAGGATTTGGGGCAATACAATAACCGGGAGTACACAACTCCTCTCTCGATTACAAACACAACCTCTCACTAGAGGCTAGGCACAAAGCCACCATATCAACCTCGCAAATGAGGGATAGGCACAAAGCCAATACAACTAATCAACCTCTCACTAGAGGGATAGGACACAAAGCCACCACTCCACAAATCAACCTCTACCCAAGAGGGATAACACAAAGTAGGAGGGTTTACAACTTAGTGATCAAAAGACCACAAACCAATTCTTTTCCCACAAAAACAAAGATCCTATAGATAGGATAGAATAATAAGCTCAAGTATGAGAAAACAAAGTGTTTTGAACAAAGAAAATCACTTAGGAAATCTCCAAATAGATATAGAATTTTTGACCAAAAACCCAAAAGACTATTTTCTTTGAAACAAAAACACTTTACAAACAATTGAAGATCAAATCTTTGAAGCTCTAAAACTCTTTTTAAAACTTATAAAAACACTAGAGAAGCTCTGAAATTTTGGCTCTTGAAAACTTGTTGAAAACTATAAAAACCCAATTTATAGCCTCAACAAAAAACTAGCCGTTGGCAGCAATTATGGTCAGATTTGACCATCCGGTCGACCGGCCAACGGTCGAATTTTGACCGTTGCCAACCTACGATCGACCGCTCGGTCGACCGTCCTTACCCGAGAGTAAGGAAGCTACAGTCGGTCGACCGCACGGTCGACCGGCCCAAGGGGCTGGCTACGTGCACGTTTGTGTGCACGTCCGGTCGACCGATCCGGTCGACCGGCTCCTGGTCCGGTTGACCGGAACGGTCGACCGCCAGAGCCTGGCATAAATATTTAGGGACTGAAAAACTTGGTTTCTGATCATCAAATAAATCCCATAAATTATCTAAAAATTCACAAAAATAGTTTTATTATAATACTTTGATATACAAAAATGTGTGGAAAAATTCAACACATATTTCAAACAATTTGAACCATTTTTGTGTTATGAAAATTTTGCCGAAAAATAAAAATCTATATTTTTCAAAACTTGGATTTTGAATTGAAAATTCGTTTTGTCCAAAACTCATCCAAATACAAAAACATGATATTGAAACAACTTGAAGCATGTTGTCTATGGATATAATCCAATATACATGAAATAGATATATATCAATTTTTTTTACTTTAAATCCAAAAATACGTTTTGTTAAATACCAAAACTTCAAACTCACAAAATAGATTATCAAACTAAGTTTATTTAAATAGTTAAAGCATCCATGTATATACAACAAATCTAATATACATTAAACCATGTAAACTTGTTGATTCTATTTATTCATGAAAATCAAGATCGGTTAAACCAAAAATCGAAAACCAAAATCAAAACATGAAACGTGTGTGTGTTGTGAACTTGAGCATATCACACTATCTAATCTTTAACAGATGAATCTAAACCATAATCTAAACAATGTACCGAATTCTTCTTGTAGAGCGTCGTCTCCAAGTCGACTCGATCCAAACCGTGATTCACCGAGCTTGACTCCAACGAGTGCTAGATATGAACTTTGACGCTCGAGCTCTTGAATCACCATGTGAAAGCTCCAAAATACCTTTGTTGAAGCTAATCACCTACTAATATCTTGGTTAAGTATCTGAAACTAAACATCACAAGATTATTAGTAAACATAACTATATGAGTTAATCATCATCAAAACTAGAGTGGAAGGCCTCTGGGCCAACTATCTCCCCCTTTTTGATGATGACAAAACTCATGGAGTTATATATGCATGGATTAAAGTTAATCTGTAGGCTGTCTAAAAATCATTAATGACAAGTCATCAACTCCAGACGCAGGGCTAATCATAGCCATCACAACAGCATCAAGACGCGAGGATCAAAACCCGCATCTCAGTGTTACTGCAGCGTCAAGACGCGAGGGCTGAAACCCGCGTCTTAGCACTAAGACACGAGGACTGAAACCCGCATCTCAGTGTCACTGCAGCACCAAGACGCGAGGGTCCAAACCCGCGTCTCAGTTATAACTGTCCTCGTTATTGGGTCAATCACTGCCCACATAATGAGGAAGTTAACCCCCATTATGGAGTATTTTTTAGGGGGCACGTTCACCCCTGAAACCTCTATAAATAACCCCATTTGCTAGAGGGAGGGGGTCGGTCAGTTGATCAGATAATTCTTGGAGAAGAATTTCGCTTGCGAGCTGCAGAAGCCCCGAGACTTCCACCGAAAAGAAAGAGAGTTCAACTCTTCAAGCAACTTGCTGCGTACAAATTAATCTTTGCCTATAATCTCTTTGAGATTCCTGGTAGACAGGAGCTGTGTTACTCCATCTGCCATCCAAAGAGAAGATCCCCAAGAAGTCCTGAAGTTCACCCGGTCAACAAAAAATAAGATTCACTTTCCACCACCACATCAAGAACCCAACATTAAAAAAAGGGAAGATTCAAGTCTAAACATCTTCCCTCTCTTATAATCAGAGTGTCAATCCGCTGTAATCTTTCATTTGACCCTAAGAAATTTTACAAGGAAACTTCTCCCACCGAATAAGAGATGGCGACTCTGCTAGAGACTACTTTCTCTACTGACGAGCAAGTGGTGGCGCAAGATGACATCATCTAAATGGGGAAAACAGTCGAATCACTTGTTGTGGAATTTGACCAGGCGAAGTATGAAGAGTTCCTCTCTTCCGGCTCCAAGAGCCCTAAGGCCCGGGCCTACCGCAGAGTCTCTCAGGGGATTTGCTCTCAAGTCCGCTCTGAGATCCTCTCAGACGCGACTGATGAGAAGGATGTCGTGGCTAATCGCATCATGCGTAACGCTCGCGTCAACGTCTCTCTGGAGACCCACGTGGTTAACGTGCCTGATGTCCAGCCAGTCCATCCCCTTCCTCAGTTCCTGGTTACCGGGGGTTCCCTTCAACCCACACGACGTAACCGGAATGCCGAACGGCGACAGAGGTGGCATGCGCATCGACTACAAGTTGGGACAACTGTTTCTCCAATAGAGGTAGGACGCGAGGTTCAGACCCGCGTTTCTTCTGAACCATGTCAGACACATGAAGTCCGCGTTTGGCAACCTAAACGTGAGATTCACCAAGCTCGCGTTTCTGAAGCACCGCTTCCCAAAGAGCAACACGGAGTTCGTGCTCTTTGTCAAAGTCACGAGACGCGCGCCGCCTCTATACGCGGGACCCATAAGCCCTGCGTTTCTTAAGCATCTTTGTCTAGATAAGATAATTGGCAACACGAGAGCCGCGTCTCTTCTCATCAAAGACGCCAGACTCGCGTTCCGGAACTGAGACCTAAGAGCTGCGTTCATGAGCCCCGCATCTCAGAACCCTGCATCTCGACTGTGCGAAGCAAGGAGAACTCTCGCAAGTTGAAAAGCCCTCGACAACTCGAGGCTAATCTCTTCGATCCCCCTCCCGCGGATCTAAGGGATTACTTGACAAGGAAGAGAAGTGCTAGTCGGATCACTCCATCGTGTTGTTGCGAACGGCTTATCACAATGCTCTCTGAGTGCCGTTGCAGTTCACGTGTAAGCCAGCAGTCGAAATTTAGACAGCTAACTCGAACTCCCCGATCAGCTAAAAGAAATCGCTCCCACAAGAGGACTTTCTCTGACACTGAATACCCGGAACTCACTACAAACATGACAAACAGGAGTAGGGGAAAGTAACATGTGGTCAGCCCCGACGAGTCTGACACAGAGCCAGAAGGAGTGTACTAACATACTCGCACTCGGACTGGGGTAATTCCCCCGATCAATTACAGTGCTCTGGCTCAGGGCATTGAAGTAAATGACTCGCATTTCGCTATTGCAGAGTCACAGGCTTCGAACTCTTCCATAGAGAAGGAGGCCTTTATCTACATGACAAATACTCCTGAGGAGACAGCCAGGCGCTTGGAGCAGCAAGCCCAGGTCCAGAAGGAATAATTCGAGATGATTAGCGCTCAACAAAAATCTATCGATTCCCTCAAGCAGATGTTGGCACAATTGCTTGAAGACAAGAGGAAGTCAACTAACAAAACCTCCTCTAAAAAGTCTAAGGGCAAACGAAAAGAGGGAGAAAGCTCATCTTCTGTACATATTGAGGAGAAAGAGCAATCTACTTCTGGCTCGTCTAAATCCTCATCTCAGAAAAAAGACGACCGAGACTAGGGAAGGGTTCATTCTAAAAGAATGAATCAGTTAGAGTAACGTCTTGAGGCCCTTACTATTCAGAAAGACCTTCAAGAAGTAGGAGTGGTCCGGCCATATCCGGCCGAGTGGGACCTTGTTCCATACCCTCCCAAATTCAAAGCTCCGACCCTCCAAGCATTTGACGGTAAAGGGTCACCGAACCAACATATCTACTACTTTATGTCTCAGACAGAGAACGTGGTAGACAACGATGCCATCCTGGTATGTTTGTTCATCGGCACCCTAAAAGGGCTCGCCTTTGAATGGTTCATGAAGCTCCCGGAAGGCTCCATTAAAAATTGGGGCGATTTGGAGAAGCTCTTTCTGACACGCTTCTTTGAAGATGACTCAGAGGTCACAATGCCTACTCTTTTGGCTACAAAGCAGCGAAAGGGGGAGTCCGTCAAATTATTTGTGAAAAGATTTTAGAATGTAGCACTCCGATGTCCAAGCGGTTGACCCAGGTTACCCTGATGGAGACATGCCGCCATAATCTACAAACTTTTCTCCTCGCCCAAATAGGAGTTGCTGAAAGCCTCATCTGGAAACAATTAATCCAGCAAGGTAAACAGGCTGAAGAAATTGTCGCCCGGGTCAGGGCAGAAGAAAACAAACTCAGACCCGAAAGATCGACAAGGCGTACGCCAGACGCATCCCTTCAAATAAAAAGGAAGGATAACTTGGCGACAGCGACCAAATCCCCCGTCAAACCTCAACCGGTCGGGGGAACTGGCTCTTCAAGTCAACCGCGCGCCCGCAAGCAGTATTCCTTCAAGGACGAACATGTTGACTCACTGTTCAAGTTACTTAACAAGAGCAACAGACTGAAGCTTCCTGAAGTTAGACGCCCTGAAGAAGTCGGTAAAACCGATAATCCCAATTATTGCCTGTATCATAGGATGTTGGGACACCCCACCAAGAGCTGTTATGTCTTTAAAGACATCCTTCAAGCTTTGATTGACGCAGAGGTATTAAAACTCCGTCCAGAGCAGAAGAAAGTGACAGCTAATATGACATCATTCCTCCAGTTTGGAAGACAACATCCAACACCCTCTGGAGTAGTCCCCATCCCAAAAGGAGAGCTAAGAATGATCAACACAGACCCTCACCATCAACAAGAGAAGGCTCTTGTACCTGTTCCCAAACCTCAGGGAGAAGTTATGTGGGTTCATCCCGACCTCGTGGATGGCCAGCAATGGACCACTGTTACCAACAGAAGGTCCAGAGGCAAAGCGAAAGCTTCATCCTGTAATGTGGTGTGCGCTTCTTCCTGGGAAGCGGAAACTGATGTTCCCTCACTGACTGATTTAGAAGAGGAAACAATAGTTCTTGCCTTAGAACCTAACCAATTTGTGGCGGAAACCCGTTCGGGTCAGTCATATTTGAAAAAGTATGACGAAATGGCGCCAACTCCTCCAAAAGCCGCTACAGAGTCAGCCAAGCCCCCCACAAAATAACCCATGGAGAGGAAGAAAGAGCTTCGGTTTTCCAAAGTTCTCTCAAAAGACATCGCGGAAGGATCCGCAATACCTTACCGCTTTGATGTCCTGACTCAACTGGCCAATATCCCGGCCCGAATCACTCTTTATGAGCTCCTAAGGCTATCGAAGTCAACCAGAGAAGATTTAAGGGAGGCTCTCGCTAATGCTGAGGTTTTTATGACCAAGGTACCTGTCGGACCACAGGAGGAAGATATAGAGGATTGCCTCCACGCATCCCAAGATACTCCTTGCATCACTTTCACAGCAAATGATATGCAGGTTAAGGGGAAACATGATCGACCCCTATACTTCACAGGGTACATCGGATCATCTGAAATAAGTCGTATTCAGGTCGATCCAGGGTCTGTATTGAGTATTATGCCTCGCCGGGTCATGCAACATTTAGGAATTCCTACCCACCGGTTAAGCGCTACCCAGACGACCATTTATGGGTTCAATGCCAATGGTACCCATCCAATGGGGAAGATCAATCTCAAATGCCAAATTGGGGATTTAAAGTCGGAAGTGACATGCTACATGATCGATGCCGACACCTCATACAATTTGCTGCTGGGACGACCATGGATTCATCGTAATTCTATCGTTCCCTCCACTCTCCACCAAGTCATGAAATACATCGACGGGAGTGAAAAGGTATGAACGTTGATTGCCGAAAGGCATCCGTTCAAGGGAGTCGAGAACTATTTCACAGATTCTCTCCTGTATCAGAATTCTGTGAAAACAGATGAAATCCCGCAACCAGAGGAGCCAGACTCTGGTAATGAGGCCGACACCGAGCCGAAAAAAGAAGAGTGCATGTGGGAACTAGATCCACTTGTAACGAGCATTAATAAGCTCGATGTTTGTAACACCGACGATGATGTAGGCGGATGGTATATTAATGAAGAATTAGATTTGGCTTATTTTTCTGTGTTCGCTTTTGATTCAGTGCCGTCAGACACTAGTACTGAAGTGGATGATAACCTCTGGTCGGCAATGGATGCTTTGACATCATTGCATGTACCAGTGAAGTCATCCTTTGAAACGTACCAAGATGCCGGTGATGCGCAAGAATCGGTATTCATGGTTCCAGCAAAACGGAAAGACCAAAAACCAATTCTTTTCGGATGAATTAAATCCGAACCGATGTCCCGTGAAGAATCAGAAAGCGAGAAGGAACCCCCTCAGTTCGGTTATTATTCGCCAAATGCACTCAGAATGATGGAAAGCATGGGGTATGATCTGACAAACGGTCCAGGGTTGAATTTCGGCAAAGGAAGGAGAACACTACTCCGGTCTTTTGTGCCTAAAGGGAAAATCCCTGATTATTATCATCAGACTCGCAGGGGGTTGGGCTATGTGTCAACCCCGATCCCATCAGCCTCTGACTCTGAAGAGTCATTATGCCGTGATTACTCATCGGGCACGTCATCGTGGGAGTCAGATGTTAGTGTCGGCAACATCTTCAGAGAACTTTCAGTGAATATGGTTTCAACAAGCCACCTGGAAGACAGGGATAAAGAAACGACCCAATCTGATACAGATCCTTGGATCAAACACTTAAATGCTCTTTGGGATACTCACTTCGAACAGCGCGAGCCACCCACGGAAGATAAGGTTGCTCAGATTAATCTAGGAGATAAGGCTAATCCTAAGCCCATAAAGATAAGCGAAAGCCTGTCGCCTTCTGAGAAAGAGGATTTAATATCTCTTGTGCAAGAATATATAGATGTTTTCACCATAAATTACGAGGACATGCCTGGACTTGATCCTCAAGTGGCTATACATCGCCTTAACATTAATGCGGACGTAAAGTCGGTCAAACAATAGCAGCGACGGTTCCGTCCAGAAGTAATGGAGGCAATTCAATAAGAAGTCAAAAAACTTATAGACTCTGGCTTCATTAGGGAAGAACAACATCCTGATTGGGTAGCCAACATCGTCCCCGTTGCTAAAAAGAACGGAAAGATCCGGATCTGCATTGATTTTTGCGATCTAAACGAGGCCTGTCCTAAGGACGAATTCCTACTGCCAATCACGGATGTCATGATTGACAATACGTATGGATTCGAGCGAATGTCCTTCATGGATGGATTTTCAGGGTATAATCAAATCAAAATGTATCCTGATGATGAAAAACACACCTCTTTCTGGACACCAATGGGAGTATACTGCTACACCGTCATGCCCTTCGGACTAAAGAATGCGGGGGCGACATATCAAAGGGCCATGAATGCCATTTTCCACGAATACATGCACAAAGCGGTGGAATGCTATGTTGAGGACATTGCAGTAAAAAGCCGCGCCAAAGGTAATCACATAGCCGATTTAAAGGCTATCTTTGACATCATGCGAACCCATCAGTTGAAGGTGAACCCCACCAAATCCTTCCTGGGGGTGGCCAGCGGCAAATTCCTAGGGTTTGTGGTAACTTCCACAGGAATTCATTTAGACCCGGAAAAAGTTCGTGCCATTTAGGAGATGCAACCTCCACAGAATCTCAGAGAACTCAGGAGATTGCAAGGACGATTGGCATACATCCGAAGGTTCATTTCAAATCTCTCCGAAAGATGCCAACCCTTTACCAAATTAATGAAAAAGGGTGTCTCGTTCATTTGGGACAACGCTTGCCAGCAAGCGTTTGAGGAAATTAAACAATACCTCACACAACCATCAGTCCTTACAGCTTCGGTGTCCGGAAAACCTTTCCTGATATATGTCCGAGCAATGGATCATTCTTTAGGAGCTTTACTAGCCCAGAACAATGATCAAGAACACGAGCAAGCAATCTATTATTTGAGTAGAACTATGATCAGGGCCGAACATCAGTACAACCCGATCGAGAAGGAATGTTTGTCATTGGTGTTCACTGTTCAGAAAATACGACACAATTTGGTAGGCCAAACTATAAACGTCATATCAAAGGTTAACCCTTTGAGATTACTCATGACAAAGCCATCATCGTTACTGCTATCCCAATATGAAATGTGTCTTGTACCACAAAGAGCCGTGAAGGGACAAGCGGTGGCGGATTTCCTGGCTGAGCATCCAGATCTGAGGGCGGCTGAACTTTACGAGGATCTCTCAGAAGAGGTTGCTGAATCTGCCTGACCCAGACATCTTTTGAAAGACAGGTGTGGCGACTTTTCTTTGACGGTGCATCGAGAACATGCCCGAAAGTACATATCATAGCAGGAGTAGGGTAGTACTCCTCTCCCCACAGAACTATGTGATTCCTCGAGCCGTCTCATTAACCGAGCCTTGTTCCAACAATGTAGCAGAGTACAATGCCCTTTTGATTGGAATGCAACTCGCCGATGAGATTGGCGTTAAATATCTCGAGGTGTATGGTGACTCTAAACTTATCGTCAACCAAGTTCGCGGGGAGTACGAAGTCAGACATGAAGATCTAGTACCCTATTATAATGCGACTGTCCATATGGCCGGGAGGTTCATAAATTTTTACATCGACCATGTACCCTGCCAGTAAAATGCGCATGCAGATGTACTGGCATCTCTCGCTGCCTCATTAGCCCTTCCAGCTGGAGTAGTAGAGAAAATACTTGTCCATAGCCACGACCTGTATTGCCCAAGAATCACTTCTAAAGATTACCAGAAGCCAACAGGAGATTGTCAAGTCAAAGAAGCTCTTGAGTCGTCAACCGGCCCAAAGCCTAGAGACTGGTGATTCCCTTACATTGATTATGTCTTATATGGCATCCTGCCTGATGATACCAAAGAATCGGCTGCCATTAGAAGGAAAGCCCCCAAATTCTACTATAATGCGATCACACGAACACTGTATCGTCGATCGCATGACGGGATCTTGCTTCGCTGCCTATCACAAAAAGAGGCATAGGAGGTATTGAAAGAAGCCCATGACAGCATGTGTGGAGCCCATCAACCTGGCCCAAAACTTGCGAATCGACTCCAAAGGTTGGGATATTATTGGCCTAAGATGATCATTGACGCTATCACTTATGCCAAAAGATGTCATGCCTGCCAAGTGCATGGTGATTTTATCCATCAAGCACCAGGATACCTCAACTCTACAACTTCTACCTAGCCATTTGAGATGTGGGGTATGGACGTAGTTGGCCCCATCAGCCCACCGTCATCAAAAGGACATCGGTTCATTTTAGCCATAACCGATTACTTCTCTAAATGGGCTGAGGCCATTCCATTGAAAGAGGTAAAGTCATATGATGTGATCAAATTCGTTAAACATCACGTCATCTACCGCTTTGGTGTACCTCGACGAATCGTCCATGACAATGGACCCCAGTTCGTCAGTCAGGCTTTCCAGAGGTTCTGTACTAAGTTCAGAATCCAGAGTGTGTCCTCAACGGCATACTACCCTGCCGCTAATGGTCTCACAGAAGCTTTCAACAAGACCATCGGCAAGCTTCATAAGAAATTCGTCTCGAAAAGTCAGCGTGACTGGGACGACAAACTAGGTGAATGCTTATGGGTCTATCGCACAACTGTTCGAACCTCAACTAAAGCTACGCCATTTTCTTTGGTATATGGGTGTAAAGCCGTGCTTCCACTAGAAATCTAAATTCCATCTCTACACGTCGCCTTGACAGCAGAGATGACAAAAGAGGAGAAGCTTCGACTGTGACTCCAAGAGTTAGAAGCCTTAGATGATAAACGTCTGCAGGCCCAACAACAAATCGAGCTTTACCAAACCCGGATTACCAGAGCCTTCAACAAGAAAGTTAAGGCACAAACTTTCAAGAAAGGTGACCTTGTCTTAGCCGTCAGAAGACCTATGGTGATGACACATAAGACAAAAGGAAAATTCCAGCCCAAATGGGAAGGACCATTTGTAGTAGAGTCAGTCTACTCAAATGGAGCATATCGCCTCATAACTTCAAACGGACGGTGATACACTCATGATACTGATCAATGGCTGATTTCTGAAGAAGTACTATCCTTAGTAGTACTTTTTCTCTGATCAAGTTAATATTACACCTCTGATCAAAGCTCCAGATCCAAGAAAAGTTCTTTCTTTTATTAGGTCACATCACGATAGATCAGTGACAAGCTAATCGAGCACTGACTGCGCCATGATGTATGATGTAAATCTTGAAACAAAAGACAAAACTTGGGTTCTAGTATTGCTCTCTTCATTAACGTCCGACGCCTCCGGCGGCTAAGGACAGAGGAAAATGTTAGCTTCTAAGCCCAACATAAGTCTTTGACAACTCATCATGTTGAGGGGAATAGCATGGCTAGCCCAACTCAAACGGTAGTTGGTAAAGGCACACCAAATCTGTTGATAGCTGAGGGTTTGCTAAAAATCCTAAGTGGACTTGGTCCCACTCTCTCCTCCAAAATCCCTTACCAATTCTCATACACAGAATGGTAGGTCTACAAAATACAGCCATTACTATGTTAACATTATACCTCTTGCAATGAAAAAATCTCAATACTTCTAGCAAGTACAAACCTTACTTGTCTCAACTCTATATGGAGTAGCAAGCCTTCAAATTTGTCAAGTTAACACTACACCTCTGACACTTCAAACTTCACTTGTCAATTCTCATTAATAGAATGATAAGTCTTCAAATTGCTTATATCGCAAATCAATCACTGTCAAGTTTAAAATTACACCTCTGACATTTCAAATTCTACACGTCAATTCTCATCAGTAGAACGACAGGTCCCCAAATTGCTCCTATCTAGAGCCAATTTCTGTCAAGTTAATACCACACCTCTAACAAATTACTGTTAAGTTTCACATTACACTTCTAACAGTGATTAAGTTGCTGCCAAGTTTAATATTAAACCTCTGACAGTCACTTTCCCTCAGACTTCCGTATCGAAGCTGAAATGAGCGATGCTAAGTTTAATATTACACCTCTAGCGTCCAGGTCATTGCTAAGTTCAACAATACACCTATGGCCATGACTTTCCTTGGACTTCCTTGTCAAAGTCGAGATGATCAATGCCAAGTTCAAAATTATACCTCTAGCATTACCCTCACTGCTAAGTTAAACATTACATCTATGACAGTGACACTTTCAGCTTTCCCAAATAAAGCTGAAATCCTTTTGAGTTAAGTTAATATCACACCTCTGACTCACACCCTTGTCGAGTTATCACACTTCTAACAAGACTGTATTCAACCCGTTAAGTTAATATCACACCTCTAACGAAATAAGTCCTTCTAGATTCTCCGCGAGTCTAGTCTCACTTGTTATTCTCGTCAACAGAATAACAAGTCCACTTAAAAAAAAAAAACATTGTCAGGTCAACATTACACCGTTAACAGTGTTTTCACTAAATTTGCAGCTGGGTCTTGGTTAAGTTAATTCCAAACCTCTGATGAAAACTCATCCTCCCTAGGAGTACAAATTCCACTTGTCATTCTCATTTATAGATTGGCAGGTCCACAAGAGTTATCTTACTTCTATCAAGTTAAAATTACACCTCTGACAGCATTGTTGAATTTCCTGAAACAGGATTTTCCTACAGACTCTGACTCATTAGGAGTATTATCATATTTTTAGCAAGTCAAAAATCTTTTTACTTCCATTTTTGTCTGATTTTCAATACAAAAAGGGAATTCAAGACAATGGAAGGAGACAAAAAAAAAGAAAAAAATGTCACTTTTATTTATGTCCAGACATATTAAAGTGATACAAGACGCTCTCTTATATAATAAGATTGAGTGTTACAATAAAAGAGTACAAAGAAGTTCCTCTCTCTCAGTAAAAGGTTGCACTCACTCCTTAAAGTAGTCTCACTACTCCAAATACAAGATGTTTGGAAGAGAGCCAAAGAAGGGCCGAGCAATGTCGTGACGATCGGATGTTGATTACATCATGATGCATGACGTAAACATCGAAGGAGTCCATTGTTGGCTGAGAACAATGGTTCTTCTTGAGGTCAAAATGCAGCAAAGCCTTCTGATTCCACCCGACCAACTGATATAGGTCATGACCCTTCGTTAATGAACATCTCTACCACCAGAAAGTCATCCAATGAGCATGAATTTTTCGTCGATGTCACTTCTGGGGTAAGACTGGTGAAGGGAGAATCCAAGACCTTATAGGTGACGTCCTCTTTCCAGTGACCTGCAAGAGGAGCATACCCACCACCATATCCACCACCATACCCACTGTGACCATGAAGATCCCGAGGGTACTGGCGGTACATTATGTCCAATGAGGTCTTGATGGATGCAATCCGTCCCGCAAATCCTCGTCTCCAATATACAGGAGCCGTGACTTCTCCTCCAATGGTCGACCATCGAACAAGTTTGCTGGCCGATATATTCTCCCAAGGGCCTAGCGAATATGCGAAAGGATGATTGAGGCTACCTGCGAGGAGTAAAACCAGAAGGTTAGAATCCTGAAACAGAAAGATTGAAGAAAAGACGCGGCTATAGCTGTTGACTTCAGACGCAGGGATGATCCGCACAGAAAGTCAAAGTCCTGTTGCGACAGAAACAGACGCGATCGAAGTTGTGGATTCTAGATGCACACAGATCTGAACACGGTCAAGTGTTAGACTCGCGTCCAAAATAATTGACAAAATATTTGACGCAAAGGGAACCAGACGCGAAAGTTGTCACATCCTTGTTTGAGAAACAAGGGTTGCTACATCCAAGTCTGAAGCCCTTGACCAGAATTAAAGTTCTTTTAAGTCAACAACCTCAAAAGCGAGCTCTATATGCAAAGCTCGCATCTCACAGTCCAGGTGCAAAGTCCATTACACTCACGTCCAGAGGATTTTGAGTTAGAGTTCAGACTCAATCAACTCGCGCT
The DNA here is from genome assembly GCA_038442645.1 of Agave tequilana. Lineage (NCBI taxonomy): Eukaryota > Viridiplantae > Streptophyta > Magnoliopsida > Asparagales > Asparagaceae > Agave > Agave tequilana. Next base: position 116,306 of record JAVJIF010034513.1, read on the forward strand.
TCATCAAGAAGTCTAAAAGGCGCAACTTTTAAATAATGAGCGCACCAGTCAGACTTCAAGAGAAGGTCAAGAAGGTGAATCCCTTCAAGGGATAGCAAAATTGAAACTCAGTTGGGCTGAGTATTTCATGATGGACAAGTAATTCCTACCGCAGAATAACCCTTTAAAGGTTGAACTTTCTGCCTCAAGGCGTGGATATAAAAGGTACTCGAGGGGACGATTTTTGATCTTGAAATCACTTGACAGTAATAATCTTCAGGAAAGATTAAAGAAAAGCATGAAAGCTTTGGGTCTTCGCTATCCATGGGGGCAAATCCCATTGAAGGAAGAAGATGAAGTCCCTCAGAGCGCCTACTCTCAAGGGGAAACAGTCTAAGCAATAGACTGTTAAGGGGCGAGGCCTATTTATAGGCAACCCGTAAGGCCTGGGATTAATGGCGTAAAAATCAGAGCCATCGGCCTTAATTCCCGCACGTACATCGAAGCCCAATAGAGAGCTGACGCGTGGATTGCCGTTTCGAAAACGTCAAGGACGCAAGTCCCCAATCGTCAACGCCGACTTGGCATTTAAAGATATTAATGCCAAAGCCCAATGAAGAGCTAGCACGTGGATTGCCGTTTCGAAAACGTCAAGGACGCAAGTCCCCTATCGTCAATGCCGACTTGGCATTTAAAGATATTAATGCCAAAGCCCAATTGCCGCTTCGGGAAACATCAAGGACGCAAATCCCCAAATCGTCAACACCAACTTGGCATTTAAAGGTCTAGCCAGATCATTAAAACGGGTCGCGTGCGACACTTGGGAGGTCGCGTCAAGTGCAAACTTAACGGTTGTGTCCTAAAATCCGCGTCTCGTCATAAACCCAAAGGCTGCGTTCCTTTTATTTCTGCTAAGAGACTTTCTATCGCGTTTCTGAGAGCGATAAAGAGCCGCGTCTCCTCAGCGAATTGGATCCTGAGTCCGCATCAAATTGAAAGCTACGTTCTGAAGCTTGCGTCCCCAACAGAGAAGGCCTATGAACTCGAAACTGCGTCTCCATTGCAAGATGATAATTGTATTTTTATCATAAATTCAATACAGCCTGAGTTTACGCCTTACCAATGGTCCAGAGACGCGTCTCTACTAAGCCAGTGCCGCGTCCCCATCAACTAGCTGAGATCCATGCGTCAGTCTTGAGGAGCCTAAGACCGCGTCCCCACTACATCCTGAATTCTGCATCCTAACAGAATTAAGGGCCGCGTCCAGGGATCCGCGTCCTTCTATAATCAGAGCCGCATCTTTATCAAAAAGGAGATTTCTCGCGTCTTCACGGTGTCTCCACTAGCAGGTCAGAGTCGCATTTCCTAGAACCGCGTCTCCACATAAATCAGAACCGCGTTTCGCTCAAGAACTCAGTTTAGCCTGAGTTTATTATTCATGGCCGACTAAAGATTACAGTCAAAGGCTGCGGTTATGAAATTGAGTTCATCTACAGCGAGCAAAAAAAACTTGAAATGGAGCACAATTCTGAAGACTTTTATTATTTGATTCAAAAATGGTAAAAGTAATACAGACACTCTTGACAAGTAGAGTGTTCTTTTTAAATAAAAAAAATGGAGGCTAATAATCTTGCTTCGCCAAAGAACGGATTTGTTCTCGGAGACGATGCATCTCGTGCTGATGTGCCTTCTCAGCCTCCATCAGAGCTTGGACCCACAGCTCCTCCTCAAACAAAAATCTCTTCGAGCCAGTTGCGCTTGAAGAGACTCCAACCTGGAAGAATGAACGGAGAGGCTTTCTTCAGCCTGCGTTCTAGCATTTTCCAGCTCCTCCAGCCTTTTCCTAGCAGCGGCAAGCTTCTGCTCATTGATCTCGATCAAGGCTTGTGCCCTGGCTATGGTAGCTTGAGCAGTGGCAATAAGCTGCTCTGCACTCTGTATGACAATTTCAGATTCCTTAGAATCGCCAATCAGCCTTTGGCAGTCAGCTTGGAATTGCTGGAGATGGCGGGTCTCGTCAGCTATTTGTTCCTTTATCTCCTTTCATTCATGTTCTTGAGCGGCAAGAAGCTTATTCAGGGTTATCCGAGCCTCGTCTACTGAGCCAACATTCTCCAGAGTCTTGAGCTCCTTCAGGTGGCTCCCCAGTTACTCCATCAGCATCAGGCATGCCCTAGCCTGCGAAGGACTTCCAGTATGGCCAATATTCTCGATCTGATTTTCGAGAAGTATTCGGGCAAACTCAAAGAGCTGCCCCCAGAAAGGATGAGGTCAATACAAGATCTCATGGAAGCAAAAAATTGTTGCACAATTTGACGTGCTAGCTCTTCCATGATGTCATTAACTGGAGAGAACTCTGCGGATGTACTCCCGGACCCCCCTTTCCATGACAGGATGAGAAACGGGAATCGGTTCATCTTGTGCAGGAGTGAGGCCGATGATAGGTTCATCATGTACTGAGATAGTTGTCGATACCTCTGGGGCGGTTATTGTCGTAGCTGCTTCACTGCGACAGGGGTAGTAGCAAACTTTGCGACATCAGGTTCCCCGATCGAGGTTTGAGCTGTACTACCTTCTGCGTCAATGCTTACCGCAGGATTCTCTGCTTGAGCTCCTCCAGCGCTCTCTGCAAACCACTGAAACATCAGCCATGACAATAAAAAGGAGAATATTCAATGCGTCAGTATTCTCTTACCAAGTTGAGGATCTGAAGATGGCAAGTTCTTGGACAAGTCATGTGGGGTTGAGGCCTCCCCGACCTCGATGGTCACACTTTCTTGAGGTATCCCGGTAATAGGAGCCTCAGGGCCCTCCTGCTGGGCTAACTCTTGTATCATTTCCTCAATCTGAGAGGAAGTTGTAGCTTCCCTGTCGACAGCCAGCCCTATAGCACAAAGTCAAAAGGAAATGTCAGAACCCTTCCCTAGCTAAAGGAGAAGCCGGTTCAAAAAGACAAGGAGAGTACCTTCAGTAGCAGCGATCATTGCTATTGGCGAAACCGTCAGAGGGTCACACCATTGTATCTCTTTCTCCGAAATATGTGAGAATTTGCTCGTATCTGGAAGAGCGGGTTCATCGCCAAAATCGACTTCATCGCCAGAATAATATCCATGCTTTTCGGACGATGTAGACGACAGTTCAACACAGGAGGTCTCAGCGATCGAGACCTTACCACTAAGTACCCCAGTAGTAGGGCTGGGATCGACAACCCGCGAGCTGGGTAACAATATATTAGGAGACCTAGGCTGTTGCACCTCGTCCCTTCTCTCTTGAACTGAAGAAGACCCTGGCTGAGTTGAGACCCCTGGAATCTCAATATCATCCTTTCCCACCAGGTCAACTTCGAGTCGCTCAGCCTCCTCAGCCATGACGGGTTCACCTGCAAGCTCCCCTTCTTCTAAGATCACGGGGCCCCTGCTGCGTAGTTCGCGAGGATGAAGAAGGGGGATCTCCTCTTCTTCTTTCTCTTCCTCCCTTTGCCCCTCAAAACCAGAAGGGACTACCTCGGGCATTGAAGCTTCAGCCTCCGGTTCTCTCCTAGCCTTCTTCAGGATAGGTTCACCCTTGAAAGTAGAGCCATGGGAACGTTTAGACACAGCCTATTGACTCTTTTTAATGGGCTGCTCCTTGGGTGCTACTGCTCTCGATCCCATCCCTGTTTCCCCTCCTGCTTCTTTTTTGGCTGCCTGGTATTCCTCCATACCCCGCGCACGTTTGTTGGACTCCAATTTATCCTTATAGGTCACCTTGATGCTCTTAATGCATGAGACATTTATTGAGAAACCAGGCATCTTGCTAGCCAGGGAGTACTAAGTACAGAAGCTAAGGCTAGTGTAACAGTTGGGCGTCTTGTGAGGCAAGCTGAAAACAGCTTTTGTTCCTCCAGCCACACTATAATACCATGCCCGAGCACCTTCAAATAAGTTCCCGCTGAAGGAGAGGTCAGCATTGGGGCTACCGACGTACAGTTGATCATAGCCGAACTGTCGAGCAAAACGACTCGGCATGTAAGGCTCGATCGTACATGAATTCCCTTGTCGGAAGAGTAGATACCCAGGCCGAATATTAATCAGCCACCAGAAGACTCCCGATGGTAGTCTTGTGAAGTCATCTGGTCCCGCAAGATCAGAAAATTTATCCCCGTAAGATGCACCAGTAATCTCGTGGAAGCAACGGTCGAGCTGGTAGTTCCAAGCGTTCAGAATACATTTCCGAACGAAGAACATATAGTAGTTGGACCAGCTCGAATTCTCCAGCTTCTGCACAAAAGGGACAAACTCCTCAGACAGAGGCACCGCCGTCATCAGTGGAGGGCTGTGCATAACGTACCAGGCCATCAAGTACGTATATGGAAGCTTGATCCTAGGGTTAGGGGTCTTTACTCTTGGCCTTCCCTCCGAGTCAACCTCTGGTCTACCCTTGGAGTCGACAACGGCTTCCACTTGGCACAGGCTTTTAACCAGAGCCCGTAATCCTCTTTGAATTCCAGCCACCATGGCTGGGAGAAGGGCGATAGACTTTCTATAGGCTAGCAAAACTGCCGGGTACACCACATCGGTGACAATGACTTCATGTGGCAATGTTGGCACCACACAACGCTTTAGCCATAGCATAAGAAAGCCCGCCAATAGTGCAAGATTAGAAATGAGAACTCAGGCTTGATGATGAAAACTTTCAAAGACCGTGTCAGGTTTGAAAGTATCCTCATTTGACTCCGTGGTGTTAGAGCTTGCAGAGGCATTAATACTCTCAGCAATTTCTTCGTCAATACTAGGAGCCAGGCTGGTCACTGGGTTGTCTTCCTCATTTATACCATTGAATAGGTAACTTGCCCAGGACATCTGCTTGACACCCCTGGTTCTCCAGGAGGTTATTTGGCCGCAGATGTGAAAGTGGCACAACACTTCTCAGTATATCTCGTATACTTGAGGGTTCTCCTTCTTCAAGAGATGAAGTTTTTCAGAAGTCGGAACGTATTCTTCATAAGGGGCATCTCCCATAACAAGCCCCGAGACTTCATACTACTCATGAAGAGCGAGCCCCATCTCTCCGACAGGAGAAAAAAATGTGCCCGTCAAAGGATTATAGTGCTCCAGGATGTCATAGAAATTATGGGAGCTTTGTGGGAGGCCATATTGCACAACCCTAACCGAGTGGTACAGCCCCACCTGTTCTAGCAGAGGCCCAAGCTCGACAAGGACAAATTCGACCATCCTACCCCACCAGAATCTGTTGGAAGAATGAATCCACCCGAGCGGACGGAAGTCGACGGGAAATCACCCCTAACCTTCATGAACTGATTGATGAAGCTGGTGTCGAGCTGAGGGGTCTCTCCTCTCGGATATTCAGATCTGACCAATCCAGGAAATAAACCAAAGACCTCTTTCCCATGGCCGGCAGAATATACTTCTTTGACACCTAGTTTGCCAAGCGAAACACCGGAGACAAATCGGGAAAGATCCCAGTCCATCGCACGGTGAACAGACATGTGCTGAAGATAAGATAGGGGATACATCCTCTCCATATTGGGAAGAAAGAACCTCCTATCCCCTATTTGACAGAGCCACTTATAATCTCCATCGTGCAAAATCCTATCTTACTCATCGATGTCATCACCAAAAAAGAAGACAAGCTTCTATAATGGAGTGCGAGAATCCGTCTCAAACACTCCGTCAGAGATAATCTCCCGGAGGGTCACCATACTGGCCTTGGAGATCTTCTCCTTTCGCTCCTTCGACTTACCAGTAGTAACAGGAGCAGTTTTCTGTAGCACAAGGGTCAGGTTATGATCAGCACCTCCTACATGCCCAAAGTGGCACTTTTTGGATAAAGGGTTGGAGGAGTATCTGCAAAGAGAACAATACTTGATCAGAAATCTGAAAGAAAATGGTTAAGTATTTGAAACTCAAATGTAGGAATGAATTCAGACGCGGAGATCAACAAAATCTGCGTCCAGATTCAAAGAACGCGAGGCTAGCATGAAGCCCACATTTTAAAATCCAGGACTTAGAAAAGTTTCTACGTATCGGACTCAGACGCGAGATTCATTAAAACTTGCGTCTGATCTTACAAGGCACAAGAATCGTAAGAAGTCTGCGTCTGAACTCCCTACACTTAGAAATATTCTGAGCATTGAGTCCAAAATGCAAGGCTCAATGAGGCCCTGCGTTCAACAAACAGATACGGACTCAAGTTGATAAAGGAAAGATGCAGAGGTTGTCAAACCTGCGTCTTGTCTATCAACTCAAGAACCGCGCCTGAAGATCAAACACGGGCATGAGCCCGCGTTGGCGGTTCACATTCAAAAGGGACTTAAGAGTTATAAGAACTCTATAAACCCCTTCAATGGCGGAAACCAAATTAGATGGTTTTATTACCTGAAATAGGGCTTCCTGCATGAAGGAACCACCCATTTGGGTCTCAGGAGCAACAACCTTCGAGGACGAAGCAGCATGCATGGCTTTTGGTGCCATCGCAACTGTGGAATCGGTGTTGAACATGGTGAAAACGGAAAAAAGCTTTGATCTTTTCTTAACCCTAAGAGGCTCAAACAAGGAAGAAGAGTCTAATGATGACTCTTGAAAGACTGTTGTCTTTTATAGGCACAGTGATTCGCAGAGATACGCGGCGTTTGGCTCGAAGCCTAATCCCCGTTCGACGCGTGGCATGCATATTAAATGCAGCGCAAAATTCGCGCGCCAAAAGGGAGATATCCCCTCAATTCTGCTGAACACGTGGCAACGCGCCCACAACACGGATTCGTGTTCAAACAGAAAATCGCATCCCTCGAAGATCGCGCCTCTTCAACTAGGCAAAAGTCGCGCCTAGTTCACAGAACGAAAGCTGCGTCTTAAACTCAAAAGACGCATCCTTACAAGAACCGCGTCTCTGCCGCAAATTGACAGACGCGTCTCCACTCTAAGTGAAGATTGCGTTTCCAAAACAACATGACCCCTCCGTCTATAGGACTTGCATTCAGTCCTTACTTCTGCAATTTAGTTCAACAGTACACTGGCATGAGCAGATGACTGTTCACCCCTGGTTCAAAGTACACCAACAACAAGCTCAGAGCACTAGGGAGGTCTAGACTGCGTATTCAGACACTCGCCATGATCATTTCTGACCACTTCAAAGGGTTTCAAGTACACTCACGAAGACCGTATTCCATACAGGATCAAGCTCAGAGCATCTCAAATGATTGTCAGTCCAATCATGAGAAGTATGAACTCAACTAAAGTCCAAAGTATTTCAAAATCTGTCCTAGTCAACCGCAGAATATCAAAAACTTTGGAGGGGGTTCTGTAGGCTGTCTAAAAATCAATAAAGACAAGTCATCAACTCCAGACGTAGGGCTAATCAAAGCCATCATAACAGCATTAAGACGCGAGGATCAAAACCCGCATCTCAGCGTTACTGCGGCGTCAAGACGCGAGGGCCGAAACCCGCGTCTCTGCATTACTGTAGCGTCAAGACGCGAGGGCTGAAACCCGCATCTCAGCACCAAGACGCGAGAGCCAAAACCCGCGTCTTAGTGTCACTGCACCACCAAGACGCGAGGGTCCAAACCCGCATCTCAGTTATAACTGCCCTCGTTATTGGGTCAATCACTGCCCACATAATGAGGAAGTTAACCCCCATTATGGAGTGTTTTTACGGGGCACGTTCACCCCTGAACCTTTATAAATAGCCCCGTTTGCTAGAGGGAGGGGGTCGGTCGGTTGATCAGATAATTCTTGGAGAAGAATTTCGCTTGTGAGCTGTAGAAGCCCCGAGACTTCCACCGAAAAGAAAGAGAGTTCAACTCTTCAAGCAACTTGCTGCGTACAAGTTAATCTTTGCCTATAATCTCTTTGAAATTCCTGGTAGACAGGAGCTGTGTTACTCCATCTGCCATCCAAAGAGAAGATCCCCAAGAAGTCCTGACGTTCACCCAGTCAACTGAAAACAAGATTCACTTTCCACTGCCACATCAAGAACCCAGCATTAAACAAAGGGGATATTCAAGTCTAAATATCTTCCCTCTCTTGTAGTCGGAGTGTCAATCCGCTGTAATCTTTCATTTGATCCAAGGAAATTTTACAAGGAACCTTCTCCCATCGAACATAAGCTTCAAAGAAGCTCCCCCTTAACTCATGCATAGCAATAAACATAATATATTCAATGAAGCACATGATGTTAAACAAAAGTATGCAACATCTAGGAGAGAGAAACATGCATAACATAAACATATGTTAAAAAAAACTTTCTCCTCCTTTTTGTTTAAACTCTCAAAAACATTTTTCTCATATATTTATTGTTTATTGTAAGATGCAAAAACTCAATATATGCAAAAACACAAATATGCATATATAAACTCAAATACTTCTCCCCCTTTTGTCAATCATCAACAAAGGGGTCAAAGAAAAACAATATTCTCCCCCTTTTGTCTTAAACAAAAAAATATTAATAAGGGGTGAAATCAAAACAAAACTTTCTTGATACCAATTGTAAAAAAGAAATATCAATTGAGTGCGTCATGATATCAATAAAACAAAACATACCAATTGAAAGTACATAATGTGGTACATAAAATAAATATTTTTAATATAGATTTAAATACCAATTAATACCAATTGTAAGTAAATACCAATTAAATACCAATTGTAAATAAATAAATCATTTTGGGCAATTCAACCAAAAATTTTGATATCAATAAAACATACCAATTGTAAGTAAACTTATAGGTAATCTTGATACCAATTTATAAAGATTAGTACCAATTGAAAGTAATATTTCATTAAAAACATATGATGCCAAAAATAATCAATATCCCTTTTTTTTGAATAATATTTCAACATAAAGTGTGGGAGTAAAATAACAAAACCAATTGAAAGGTGAAATATAAATTTTTCTCCCCCTTTATGAAATACCAAATAAAATGATGCATAAGCTTGTATAAGATACCAATTGAAACATAGTCAATTGAAATAAAATAGTCATTAAAGAAATCGAGCTTAGCATAACCAAATTTATGCTCAAAGATATAGAGATATAGTAAACACAAATAACACATATATGAGTATACAAAAAGAATGTTAATAGTGATACCAATTGAAAAGATCCAATAATACCAATTGAAACACAATAAGATTAAGTGTATAACTCATAATACCTTCCACCCATTTCATGCACATGTTTAAAAGGATTTTCAATAAGAAGCATACAGGCATGGTCGCCCAACCAGCCGCCCTTAAATGGGTAGGGTTTCAAAAATAGGTTTGAAAATATAATATATTTGAAAAGCTCTACTATAATGAAGAATACGAACTAGTTTTAAGAAAAATTTGAAAACTAGTACGAAATCCTTCAAGCAAGGAATAAAACAAAAATATATTTCATGAAACATCAAAATCACTCAACAATTGACACTCAAAAGATATAAAGCTCATATAGGACTCATAAAAACAAAATCATGAGAAAACCTCAAATAATGTGAGTGTACAAGTTTTGTATGAAAGAAATAGTCATGAAAATAGTCAATTAAGCTCAATAAAAAATTCCTTAAAACATGAAAATCATCAAAATGATTTAATCTTCAAGGTATATGTATGACATGTTCAAACTAAAGTATACATACATATCCAATATAACGAGTCCACAAAAGTATATGCATGAACGCAAATGGCTCAAGGATGTATATGTATATCTAATAGTTTAGACAAAATGGACATATACATGAAGTTAAACATAAACACGAAAAACATGTAAAATGGGAAAACAAGTCAAATGCATGAATCATCAAACTAGGCTATACTAGTACATCTAATGGGTACAAATGAGCGTTCAAGTACAAACATGTAATAATCTATTTGAGGCTCACTAGTTGTACAAGTATATATCCAAGTCTTAATGAAAACAAACATCTAAACATATATTCAAATCATGAAGCATAGAAATCAAAACTCATAAACATACATATGATCATTATGTACATGCACATGCATAGATCTAGGACATACATATTAGTTAAACTAAAGTGAGAACACAAAGATATAAATTTATATGAACATGAGTGTCTCAGTTGCTAATCATGTATATATAAACATGGCATATGGCATAATGATCATTAAAACATGACATGCTAGAAATCAACACTAAGATAAACATGTAAACATAATGGGAGTTAGAGATTGTTACCAAAACCTATGAGGGCAACTCTTCAAGTCTCCAAAACAAGGTGGTCCTCCCACCAAACTCCCCTTGAAAGTGATGCATCCAAATTGTCCTCTTTAAGCTCGGAACACATCCACCTCAAGGCACCATCGCTCTCACGTCATGCGAGAGCCCACACCTACATCAAATAGCATAGGGGTGGTCTTTGGTACCCACACTCTTTTGGGTCCATGGGGGTTAGTTCCTTTCCTAACCCAAACAAATTTAGTTGCTAAATTTAAATCATGTATACGATCATAGCAAAATTTAGCAAGGTGGCCATTACATCCACAATGTGTACATGTGTACACATGAGCATACATGTGTTATGGGTGTGTACGTGAGGAGCATGTGTATGCCGTGATTTGTGTGCATGCAAAGATGGAACTTGTTTCTTTCGAAACAATGATTCCAAACGTGTATGGTTCAAGGCACATTGACTCAAAGTGGAGCCCAAACAATCCACACTCTTCTTTAACAAACAAATATCATTATCAATCCTAGAAGAAGAGGTGCATGCAATAGGTGAGCTAGGTGAAGCTACACTAGCATGGCAAACATGTGAATCAATATTATTTTTCAAAGAACATTTTTCTTTAAACAATCTTTCAATTCTTGTGAAATCAAGTCATTTTGTTTTTCAAAGAATTATTCTCTTTTAATACAAAATCAAATTTTGAAATTAAATCCTCATTTTTCTTCAATATATATTCACAATCATTTTTACTTTTCAAAATTTTGTTTTCATTAAGAGTAAGATCAAGTTGGGATTTAAGTTAGTCAAGTTCACTCGAAATCTCATCCCTCTCTTGCAAAGCAATCTCAAGTTAAGAAGATAAATCTTTATTTTCTTCTTTTAAACCAATATTATCCTTTTTAAAAGTTTATATTTTGAAAGCAACTTTTCACAATTTTTAGCAAGTTCATTATTTATGGCTTGAGCCTCCATACACTCATTGCAATATGAACTAGAACTAGCATCTAGTTGAGTGTCCGAGTGTACCTCAAGGGAGTCATTCCCTTCGACCATGAAGCAATGTTTGTCGGACTCTTCTCTCCTAGATCTCCTCTTCTTATCAATAATCTTTGTAGCTCGGGAAAAGTCAAAATGCTCCATACTGCAAAAGCAGACTCATAGTGAGAAAACACACGTAAATAACTTTTATCAAGGAATGCTCTAAGTGCCTTTAAGGCTATTGTATTGGCCTCTATATGCTTGCTATCATTAAGGTAGGATTCCTTGGTAATGGCAAGGTAAACATGCAAGCCTAGGGCTTTTAAATGACAACTCATAAGAACCTTCCATATGTCAAGTTTAGAGATATCAAACTTGGGAGGAACATCCATGAGTGCAAAACTATATGTGTGCAAGTGCAAATGCAAAAGATAGATTAGCTAACCAAGATCACACACCTAGGTGGTTAAACCAAATATTAGGAGCGTAGGCTCTGATACCAGTTGAAAGTACACCTAGAGGGGGGTGAATAGGTGTACGGCTAATCTAATGAACTAAATGTGAAAATTAAAACTTAATTGCAACAACACTTAATGCAACCAATGAGTGTAGCCGAATTCCCAGTGAAGGGCTCTGGACTAACTCCTCTTGATTCCTTTGAATAAGAGTTGAGGCGCTATATGAAGCTCTCGTGGTTAAGCACAAGTGAGGCACACACAAACAAACCAAGCATATAATGGATATATGACAATATGAATGATGCAAGGCACAAAAGTAAAGAGAGAGAGTTAGAGTCAATGGATCAAACTCAAACATTGAGATATGTTTCGAGGTTCGAGCACCCAGCTCTACGTCCCCGCCTTCACACAGAAGGATTTCCAATCCACTAACTTGTCCACACAGGACTCTCACACAGGGAACCTCCACTGAGGATTTGAGGCAATACAATAACCGGGAGTACACAACTCCTCTCTCGATTACAAACACAACCTCTCACTAGAGGCTAGGCACAAAGCTACCAATATCAACCTCGCAAATGAGGGATAGGCACAAAGCCAATACAACCAATCAACCTCTCACTAGAGAGATAGGGCACAAAGCCACCACTCCACAAATCAACCTCTACCCAAGAGGGATAACACAAACTAGGAGGGTTTACAACTTAGTGATCAAAAGACCACAAACCAATTCTTTTCCCACAAAAACAAAGATCCTATAGATAGGATAGAATAATAAGCTCAAGTGTGAGAAAATAAAGTGTTTTGAACAAAGAAAATCACTTGGGAAATCTCCAAATAGATATAGAATTTTTGACCAAAAACAAATTCCCAAAAGACTATTTTCTTTGAAATAAAAACACTTTAAAAACAATTGAAGATCAAATCTTTGAAGCTCTAAAACTCTTTTTAAAACTTGTAAAAACACTAGAGAAGCTCTGAAATTTTGGCTCTTGAAAACTTGTTGAAAACTACTAAGAGAAAACCCAATTTATTGCCTCAACAAAAAACTAGCCTTTGGCAGCAATTATGGTCAGATTTGACCATCCGGTCGACCGTACGTTGCCAACCTACGGTCGACCGCCCGGTCGACCGTCCTTACCCGAGAGTAAGGAAGCTACAGTCGGTCGACCGGACCAAGGGGCTGGCTTCGTGCACGTTTGTGTGCACGTCTGGTCGATCGATCTGGTCAACTGGCTCCTGGTCCGGTCGATCGGAACGGTCGACCTCCAGAGCCTGGAAGAAATATTTAGGGACTGAAAAACTTGGTTTTTAATCATCAAATAAATCCCATAAATTCTCTAAAAATCCACAAAAATAGTTTTATTATAATACTTTGATATACAAACATGTGTGGAAAAATTCAACACATATTTCAAACAATTTGAACCATTTTTGTGTTATGAAAATTTTACCGAAAAACAAAAATCTGTATTTTCCAAAACTTGGTTTTTTGAATTGAAAATTCGTTTTGTCCAAAACTCATCCAAATACAAAAACATGATATTGAAACAACTTGAAGCATGTTGTATATGGATATAATCCAATATACATGAAATAGATATATATCAATGTTTTTGACTTTAAATCCAAAAATACGTTTTGTTAAAATACCAAAACTTCAAACTCATGAAATAGATTATCAAACTAAGTTTGTTTAAATAGTTGAAGCATGCATGTATATAGAACAAATCTAATATACATTAAACCATGTAAATTTGTTGATTCTATCTATTCATGAAAACCAAGATCCGTTAAACCAAAAATTGAAAACCAAACTCAAAACATGAAACGTGTGTGTGTTGTGAACTTGAGCATATCACACTATCTAATCTTTAACAGATGGATCTAAACCATAATCTAAACTATGTACCGAAGTCTTCTTGTAGAGCATTGTCTCTAAGTCGACTCGATCCAACTGTGATCCATCGAGCTTGACTCCAACGAGTGCTAGATATGAACTTTGACGCTCGGGCTCTTGAATCACCATGTGAAAGCTCCAAAACGCCTTTGTTGAAGCTAATCACCTACTAATATCTTGGTTAAGTATCTGAAACTAAACATCACAAGATTATTAGTAAACATAACTACATGAGTTAATCATCATCAAAACGAGAGTGGAAGGCCTCTGGGCCAACAATAAGGGCGGCCCAAGGAAGAGATCTAGGTGGCTAGGAAAGAGGGTGGTGCAGGGTAGGGGAGATCAAAGCGACTGGAGCCTCGAGGTCATTGTGGGTATCGATGTTGGCGAGGATGAGGGTGACCGGGGTGGATGACGGTGGCAAAAGGCAGCACGAGGTCAGAGAATAAGGAGGAGATAAGAGAAAGAGAGTTAGGGTTATACTAGACTCGGCTGTGGGTAGCTAGTTTGTTAGTGACAGAATTTTAGCACCGATTCTGTAAAGAAACTGACGCAAAAAGTAGGTTAACGTTATTGTTTAATTGTTGACCGACTTTTGGTGTCAGTTCCTTATAGAAATGATGCAAAAATCCAAACCTTTTTGCATCGGTTCCCTATAGGAACTGATGCAAAAAGTCAGTTAACAAATGGTTGATCGAGAGCCAACTTTTTGCAGTGGTTCTTTAATAGAACCGACACAAAATCTTACATATATTGACTAAAATGTCACTGAGGACATAAATGTCATTTGTTTACTAAAACGACGATGTGTGTACTGTCATATTTTCCAATGTACTTGTGGATTAGCATCAAACTCCTTAATGACAATGTCAGACTAAGTGTCCTCATTACCTTTGAGAAAAACAAAAGGCTTGGTCACGGTCTTGGCTATAAGGCTACCTATGGATTGCAAGAAAAGAGTCATCTTAACCTTCTATATGAGAAAGTTAAGTCTATCAAACTTGAGTAGACTTTCAATATTACAGGTCATGAGTGTGAGTGAGTGAAGCAAATAATGTACTTAGCAAATGAAGACCTCTCTAAGATGGTTAAACCTTAAAACTAGAGTAGCAATCTCTGATATCAATTGAAATCACCTAAAGGGGGTGAATAAGTGATATGATAATCGAATGCGGAAAATACAACAATTAAAAAATTACAACTACAGGTCAACTCAAAGATAAAAAGTGAGCTAAATTTCCAATGAAGGGCTTTACAACTTTTCCTCATAATTCCTCTTGAATAAGAGTTAAGGTGCATAATTTCCTTCTTGCTTGAAAGAGTGACATCGCTAAACAAAAAACAATAATAATTACGCAATAAATGTATAGCAAGCACAAAATCTAAGTATGAGCAATATATAGCAAGTAGAGAGTAAGCAAGAGAGATTAGAGTAAGAGAGAATAGCAACTGTAAACACAAAAAATTTGTTTCACGGTTCGAGCATCCTTGCTCTACGTCCCCGCCTTTATCGCATGAAGGATTTCCACTGGCTTCACATAGAACTCAACAACTAGGATCCCATAAGCCCCGGAGGCTCAATTCTAACCTCAATCCTTGACACAGAGGAAAGCACAAAGAAGAGAAAGATTATAATCACTTAGTGACCACAAGATCACAAATTCTCTCAATAACAACTTCCTATAGTATAGAGTCGAGATTTGAGGCTCAAGAATTTTATTAGAGAAATATCAGTAAGAAGATTGAACTTTAAAAGCTTAAAACTTGCATAAAATGATTAGAAATGAGAGCTCTTTGAAAACTTAAGACATGAATTTTTTTCTTGAATATTTCAAACAATTTTCAGGGATTTTTGTTGATTTTTCTAGGTTCTTTTTTGATAAAAACTCTCTACAAATGACTCCTTTTTACAGAAGATGCAAAAATATCATTGAGAGTTAATCAGGCTTTAAACACCTGATAAAATACTAATAAAGTGAAAAGTACCTGTTTGAAAAAAAACAAAACAGATTTGAATTCAAAAATACCCGTTTAAAGTATGTTGACGTTTCTGGTTACTCTGGCGGTCGACCGCACAGTCAACCGGCCACGGCTATTTTCAAAGTAGGAATTGCAACTTCACCAGTCGATCTATCAGCGAAGGGAAATAGAGAGCAACAGAGAGCTCTAAAATGATCCCAGTCTGGGCGGTCGACCGTTTGGTCGACCGGCTAGAACGACCACAAATTATACCATGGATCGATCATGCGGCGGTCGATCGGTCACCCAGCCTAGGGCATGTGTATGTTCTATGCATGCTCGATCGACCCATCATCATCATGGAGAACACAAACATTCTGCACAAAGACCGGTCGATCTGGCGGTCGCCCGTCTCAGTCCAAAAAAAACCAAAAAAATTTTTAAAATTGTTTTTTGTTGTGCGTGAAACTTTTTGAGCATCAATCTAGCACTCTAAAATTAAACAATCAAATATTCTTATAAGAGTTACACTATCTCCAAGTTTTCTTCAAGTGAGCTTCTCAAAAATCTATGTTTTGACTTTCCAAGCTTGAATCAACTTGAGTACTTCAATGCCTTTTTTTGGAAGAAGAATGAAGCAAAATCGGCTTGAATCAACTTGAATACTTCAATACCTTCTTTTTGAGGAAGAATCAAGCAAAACCTTAACTCTTGAAACCTATAAACTAAAAATACCTGAACTTGATTAGTATCTCATAACCACATGAGCTTTGGAATCATCAAAACAAAACGATGATTATACCATTGGGTCAACAAAATAAATATTATTGATTATGGCATAGAAGGTTAGATCATATTTCATTTGATTATCTATCTGGTATTGGTTCTAAGAAAGTTGTGAAGCGTATTTCAAAGTTGACATTTAAAAAGATCGCATTTGTGATGCATGCCAACTTGAAAAAGAAACCAAGTCTTCTTTCAAATCAATTAGGGATATAATGACATCTCATTTATTGCAATTAATACATATGAATTTATTTGGTCTGACCAAAAGTAAAAGCTTATATGAAATTGTTTTGTTTTTGTTCTTTTGACAATTTTTGAGATTTACTTGGGTCTAGTTTTTGGAACACAGAGATAGAGCTTTCTCTTTTTTCAATATTTTTCAATAAATAGTTGATAAAATTTTTGATTTTACGCATTTATAGTGATAGAGGTGGTGAGTTTGTTAACCACTTTTTCATTATATATTATGAAGAAAATAAAATTAAACGCGAGATACGATGTCTTCAAACTCCACAACAAAACAGAGTCATTGAGAGGGAGAATATTGTAAATCACCTAGAGGGGGGTAAATAGGTGATGACTATACTAAATGGCAAATAATGCAGAATAAAATTTACTTGCTAGCAACCTAGCAAATACCAATCATAACACAAGAAATATTTGCAGATAAGTAAACAATATAAGAGTGTAAGTAAATAAAGAGAGAGTAAGTGAAGAAAGAAAGAGTAAGCAATCGCAAACACGATGATATATTCTGAGGTTCGAGCCACTGTTCTACATCCCGCCTTCAACACTATGTAAGATTTTCTCTATGACTGATCTCACTAGATCGTCAACCATTACAGGTTCTCACTAGAACTCAATGGACTAACAAGTCCTCTCTCGCGTGCCGCAACACCAACACAGAGCTCACAAGCTCACTTGGGGCCGCAACCTCTACAACTTCTCAATAGAAGGAAATTGATGATCTTCACACTTGATCACAAATGGCTTACAAGCATAATCCTATAACCAAGATGAGGAGGTGAAACTCTTTGGTATTATGTAGTGGAAATAACTTGAAAAGATGTAAAGGGAAGGCTCAAGCTAAAAATCAAGAATATGAAATTTGGCTCAAAAGGAAATGTTTTAAAAAAAAGCTAAATCTTGATATAAACTTATAAAAACTTGATCTAAACTTTAGAAATCTTGTTAGAGGGTTTTTCTACAGTCTCACTATTTATAGGGAATGAAAATATGAGTAGAAAACCCAAAAGAGTCATTGGAAAAAGACCCAGAAAAAGACAAAACAAAATATAGCCGTTGGGAAAATTCCAAAAGAAATTCTTCTATTGGTCGATCGGCCGGTCGACCGTCAACAGTCAGATTTCAGACCGTTGGGGATAGCGGTCGACTGGTCGGTCGACCATTGTTCCCAACCATAGAGCTAAACTCTCTGTCGGTCGACCGAGGTGGTCGACCGGACCCAATCGAGAGCAAAGCTCTTGCAGTCACTCGACCGCCCGGTCGACTGAAGTGAACAAATGCACTTTGGTGATGTCGATCGATCGCCCGGTCGACTGACCGAGCAATTTTGCTTTGCCTACGGTCGACCGGTCGGTCGACCGACTAAGGGCCGAAGGAAGGATATTGAAATCTTTTACAAACCAAATTTTTTACGACAAAATAACTTTTGATCTTTAAACACAAAATAGACTTCTAGGGACTTGTAGAATCAGTGTGTAATCATGGATAAACATAAAACAAAGTTAGAACTATATTTTGTAAAAACACTTTTCTGAATCGAAAACCCGATTTTTTGGAAACTCGTTTTCTGAAACTCGATTTTTAAAACGATAAAGAGAATAGTTATGAACTCTTTTTTAAAAACACATAGGAGTATGAAATATGTGTGTGTATGTGTGTGTCAATCCCAAAAGTTATCAACCTCTATCATCTTGGTTTTAACAACCGATTATAAATCCTATCTAAAACATAAAAAGTAAAAATATAAATCTTGATATAGTCTTCTCTAGTATACTTGATCCTTGAGTTCTTCTATGTGCTTAGTTCTGGGATCTACATCTTCTTGGCTTCCAAAGTGTGAGTTTTGTGATGGAGCTGAAATGCAACAAATAGTTTACCTGAAATTTTGTTAAACAAAATTGTTAAAAATATAACTACATATGTTTTGTTATCATCAAAACTAGGGCTAATGGCCTTTGGGCCAACAATCTCCCCTTTTTGATGATGACAAAACGCATGGAGTTATTACAAATACTTTGGGAAGAGACTTTAGGCAAAGCTCCCCCTAAACACATGCATATATCAAAATGTGACATATAAGTTAGATACATCAATAAAAGCATATGAATAAGATATATCAATCAAGCGCTATGCAACTCATTTATGCATACCAAGAATACAAAATTACAACGATGTATGAACAAACGGTTTCCTTCAACCAACCAATAACCTCCGACCTCCAAAATAAGTGGTAGATGATTAGTTTACAAAGGATACATAAAAATACAAACAGACCACATACCACACATAGAAGATGTGTATCAAATATATAAACAGAAAGAAAGAGATACATAACTTCCTAAAGACAATAGTAATATCATAAAATAAATTTGTCTATACAGAGATTCATGCCAACTTCAAAACCAGTTCCATACCGCAAAATAAGTACTACAATGTAAAAATACACGTCCACAAATAAAAAGGTACATAAATAAAAACTCCCAAGATAACTCCATTGAATCTCTCTCCTCCTTTTTGTCATCAACAGAAAAGGGATCAGTCTTCCTAAAAGTCTGGATTTTCAGGAAGAGCTGGTGCCTTGAAAGGAGGTAGAGGAGGTACCCAAGTGTTAAATAGAGGACCTGATATAGGAAGGGGCTGTGAGTGGCCTCTCGAAAGTGGAACAGGCCTACGTTCCTACTGTAGGTCTCGTCGACATACATCTGGAGATAGCGAATAGAAGCACAGATATATTGCAAGTCATTATCAACTTTGTGCTCCATCCTTTGAAAATTTATGGTCATCTTCAGATCATGCTCCCAAAGCTGAGCAGAGAGAGCTGAGTATGGATCAAAAGAGGCTGAAGAGGATTCATGGACAACAGCAGGAATGATAGGAAGGGGCTGAGGAGTAGGAGCATGCTCCCTAGCACGCATCCTCTTTAGGAGAGTGCTGTTGATATCAATAGACGATTCGATGGACCGTTCCGTAAAAAGATCAAATTTTAGTTGTTTGAGGAGGCGGGTTACAAGCATCCCAAATAACAAGTGCCACTTTGTGATCGGGAGGTGCTCATAAGCCATGTAATCGATGATGAGCTTAGGAATATTAACTCTAATGACTTTCAGAAGGTAACAATTAAGAGCGGAGCATTACCCCGTGCATGACTATATTCTCTTGATTTTGACAGGAGATTATAGAACACAATTTTGATTAGAACTTAGGCAGTGAGTGTATAATACTTCACCTCCCCATTCCGAACTAAAGCGGGTTGTCATCATCATGAAGCAGAAGATATGCGGGAGGGCAGATTCACCGTCAGGATATTCAAAATCATGGAGATCAACATTGTGAATATCAATACCTTCACAAGAGAGGTATAGAAGATGAGCAAATCTATCTAGAGAAATGTTAATGTCCTTGCCTAGAACCCTAGCACTGACGTGATTGTTATGGAAAGTCAGATTACAGTAAAAGTAGTCCACAAGCTCAAGATAAATGGGTCCATAATGGTAACGAGATATTCAAAGGAGGTTGTGTTCAAAATGCTTGCTAGCTTCAGGTGCTCAAAATCAGCGAGCACAATAGTTTACCAGAAATAACATATTTATTATGATCACTGAAAATCCATGAGAAGCATTCTGAGAAACAAAAGGGTTATAAGATGGTTCGGGTTATTTTCCTTCTCAGATCTAGCCCGTTTGACATGGTGAAGATGATAAACAAGGATTTGGCACGAAATATATAGAAAGATTTCTAGAGAAAAATGAAATCAAGAGGATTTTGAGAGATTAGAGATTATACCTTGAAGAACCCAAAAATTCTCTTGAAATCAAACAAATCTGAGGTTTTGAGAAGAGATCCCACCAATTTGAAGGTTCAATTTGAGATATGAGGTGATTTGGGAGGATTAGAGAGAAAGGGGATGAAGAAAAATAGGAAGGAGGGAGAGAGAGAGAGAGAGAGAGAGAGAGAGAGAGAGAGAGAGAGAGAGAGACGATGGAGGAAGAGAAGAATAAGAAAAAATTTAGAACTTTCGGTTTTTAAAACGGGTAAAACACAACCAGACGCGGCTCACGGTTGACCGCCGGTCGACTGGGGTCTAACTGAGAGCAACTCGATTATAGTCGGTCGACCGACTTTAGGCCAAAATTTATATTTTTTTTTGTATATCAGGTTACTTCAGTCGACCAGACCTATTTTAGGTCAAGTGGGTCGACCGGTCGGTCGACCGGGATAGCCCAAAAAACAGTTCTAAAAAAAAAGATTTTAGGGCTTTGAAAATATTTTACAATGATATTTTTATACATAAAAATAGATAAAAAACACCAAATATCTTATAGGCATGAAAAACACATGAAATGATATTAAAACATATTTATTTTTTTATTATTATATAACAATATATTTTTCAATAATTAAATCATATATTAATCAATTTAAAATGATATTGAAGTCGAATACCCTTAATGGGTTCTGAACTTCTCCTCGTCATTCCTCTAAATAAGAGTTGAGGCACGCAATTGCTATCTTGATTTATTGCTTAAATATGATTTAAATACAATACCCAATCACAGGATAGATGTATAGACAAAATATATATATACATATATATGAGCAAATAAATTAACTTATGTACACATACATGCAAAGAAATCTATCAACCAAGTAAGCATAGGAAAATACTATGAACATGGATAAACAATTATGGGCTAGTAAAGAACAAAAGCAATGTTAACGAACTAGCTCAAATATAGGCAAGCCATAAAAATAAACACGTATTCACAACTAAAGCATATTAACACAAAAGAAAAAGATAGCTAATCCTACACATGTATGGATCATCTAGAAATGAAATTTTTAAGTGGAGAAGTTATCAAACTATGGGCAATCTCCAAAGTAGGTGCCTCTTGATAGCGATGCAATGTGACGGTTGATCCATTGAGCTTCGATGCATCCACCACCAAGGTACCATCTCCCCCTTTGTCTTGGAGGAGGATGACACACCTACATCAATCAAGTTTGATGTGTTCTTTGGTACCCAAATTTATAGGGTTAGTACTTTCTTGAATCCAAACATTTTTATTTAACCTGTTTAACTTAGCATAACAAAATTTTGCGAAATGGCCTTTGCAACCGCAATGTGCACATGTATACACTTTGTCATATATGAAAGCATGCTTATGTTGCCGTGTATGTGCATGTTGTGCATGTTTTTCATGGTGCGTGTTAAATGAATGAGGTGTATGTTTCCTTTGGGTTTTTTCTTTGGAAACATTGAAGCAAATTTGTTCATGTCAAATTCACACTTTTTCAAAGTGATATCCAAAACTTCAATACATTTTTAGATATCCAAAAATTCATTTTTATTAAAAGCAATATTAGGGCTTTTACCTTACAATTTATCAAAGTCCTTTTTGTTTTCTCAAAAGAGATAGATAAGTCATTTTTCTCTTAAAAACAATTTCTAGCTGATTCTTTAAAAAGTCATTTTCCTTTTTCAATTTTTTTATGTGCAAGAGATATTTCATATCTATTTTGTAGTTCTTTAAAAAATTGTGCAAATTCATTCATAGTTAAATCATTATCTTTTAAAGAGGTTTCGAGATTTACCATGGAAGCTTCCTCTCTATTTGCCATGAAGCAAACGTGTGCGGCATTAATCTCTTCTTTGGAATCTATTTCTGAATCATCCCAAGTGGCTACCATCGCCTTCTTCTTCTTATGCACATTCTTAGAGGTAATGGCTTGAAGTAAGGGGCAATCCGCAATTAGATGGCTCGTCTTCTTGCAATAAAAGCAAGGACCCAGCTTCTTTTCAAATCTCCCTTGATGTCTTCCTCTTCGAAGTTACTTTGTCTTCTCTTTATATAAAACATCTTGCCCACTTTCCTAATGACGATTCTTCTTCATCAAAGGATGATGGAGTAGCCTTGAAAGCTATCACTTTCTTCTTTGGAGTCTCCCTTTCTTCTCTCACCTTCATTTCCATCTCATGAATTTTGAGATTTCTAATGAAGCCGGACAAGTCCATCTCCTCTCTATCGTTGAGCTCCTTGAGAGTTGTTGCCTTGACTTTCAAGCTTTGAAAAGAGCTCTAATGACCTTCTGAATTTTTGGTTGTTGTCAATGGTGTCACCTAAAAAAGATAATCCATTAGTAATCTTAGTGAACCGAGTAAGCATCTCATCGGTGCTTTCATTTTCAAGCATATAAAAATTCTCATATTGAGAACGGAGCAAGTCAATTTTAAATCTCTTGACTTATGATGTTCCCTCATGAGTAATAATAAGATCATTCGAAACCTCATAAGCAGATTTGCAATTAATTACACGAGAAAGATTATCAACATTTAATACTTGTGTAAGTGCATATTAGACTTTAGCATTGGCCTCATAGTCCTTAGCGGTTGCTTCAGACCATGTATGCTCATCATCGTGAGGTTCAATAAATTCATTGGTAATAGCCTTGGCAGCTCTAACTCCTAGGGACTTAAGGAATAGGTTAATTTTGACCTTTCAAATGTAGAAGTTCAACCCATCAAATTTGGGTGGGGACTTGATGCAAGAGAAGTCATGTGATCCCATGAAAACAAGTATAAGTGCACAGACAAATAATAAATGCAAGAAATGAATATAGCAAAATGAAAGGACCTCCCTAAGGTGGTTAAACCAAAACAAGGGTTAGGCTTTGATACCAATTGTAAATCAGCTAGATGGGGGGTGAATAGGTGATGACTATACTAAATGGCAAATAATACGGAATAGAATTTACTTGCTAGAAACCTAGTAAATATCAATCACAATACAAGAAATACTTGCAAATAAGTAAACAATATAAGTGTGCAAATAAGTAAAGAGAGAGTGGAGTTAATGGAGAAAGAGTAAGCAATCGCAAACATAATGATGTGTTCTGCGGTTCGAGCTACTGCTCTATGTCCCCGCCTTCAACACTATGAGGATTTTCACTATGACCAATTTCATTAGATTGTCAACCGTTATAAGTTCTCACTAGAACACAATAGACTCACAAGTCCTTCAACACGGAGCTCACTAGCTCACTTGAGGCTGCAACCTCTACAACTTCTCAATAGAAAAAATCAGTGATCTTGACTTGATCACAAATGGCTCACAAGCACAATCCTATAACCAAGATGATGAGGTAAAACTCTTTGGGTTTGTGTAGTGGAAATAGCTTGTAATGAATAAGAGGAAAGGCTCAGGCTAAAAATCAAGAATATTGAATTTGGTTCAAAAGAAAATCTTTTAAGAAAAAGTTAAATCTTGATGTGAACTTGTAAAAACTTAATCTAAACGTTAGAAATCTTGTTAGAGGGTTTTTATACAGTTCCACTATTTATAGGGATGAAAACATGAGTAGATAGCCCAAAAGAGTAGTTGAGAAAAGACCCATAAAAAGATAAAATAAAATATAGCCGTTGGAAAAAAATTCAGAAGAAAATTTTTCTGTCGGTCGACCGGCCGGTCGACCGGTCGGTCGACCATTGTTCCTAACTAGAGAGCTAAACTCTTTGTTGGTCGACCGGGGAGGTCGAACGGGCCCAACCTAGAGCAAAACTCTTGCAATCGGCCGACCGCCCGGTCGATCGAAGTATACAAATGCACTTTGGTTCATGTCGGTTGACCAACAGAGCAATTTTGTTTTGCCTACGATCGACCGCTCGGTCGACCGACTAAGGCCAAAGGCAAGATATTTTAATCTTTTTGAAACCAATCTTTTTCTGACAAAATAACTTTTGATCTTTAAATACAAAATAGAGTTCTAGGGACTTGTAGAACCAGTGTGTGATCATAGATCAACTGATTGGTCGCTAATGTTGCATATTTAGTATCATATTTCCATACTTATTTTAGAATAAAATCTGCATTGTCCTAATTAAATATTAATTTATTTGCAGGCCCATTCCTTAAGGAGAGTAAAGAGAAATGAGCCCAAAAGCCCACCAAATTCTGAATTGAATCAGAATTAATTCGAACTCAGTGAATCAGGGCAAAATCAAGAGGTTGAAAATCGGTTGAGAAGAATCCTCTCAGAATCGATCGGTTGAAGCAAAGATCAATGGCCATTTCTTCAAAATCTCGGAGCTAAACTGCAAATCCAACCCAAGATAAAGACAGAACAAGATGCCGAGGAGACCCACCAACAGGGTGTGGCCACCTGGCCACACCCTTGCCGCGGAAACGCGGCCAAAGCCGCGTTTCCGCGGCTTGGTTAGCAAGTTAGGGGGAGCGTTTGCTCCCCAATCTTCCCGGGATTCTCCCCTTATGGGTTTTGCCTATAAATACTGGTTTTCAGCTGAGCAAAATGGGACGACCATGCAGAGATAGGATTTAGACTAGTTTTTCATTTTTTAGTGTAGGTTTTTGTTTTTCTTTTCATGTAATTTTTTGTTTTAACTTATGTAAATCAGAGGAGATCACTTTCATAGAAGAACAAGAATGAAGCTTGAGCTGAAAGTGACACCGGTGTAAGGTTTCTTTCTTTTCTTTTATCGTTATGAAATCAAATCTGTATTCTCTCTTTGTATGTACTTCGTTTTAGTTTTCTTCTTCTTCTTCTTTTCTACTTTACTCTTCTTTTGGTACAAATTGTCTTCCAAGTGAGTCTGAAAGCATCGAAAGAGCCTTGCCTTTGCGAGTGCCACCGATATCTCATGACGATGGATGTGAGTCTCTCTGTATCATTTCATGCTTGAAGTTATCTTGATGACGTAATGTGGAAGAGACCAATAATCAACTCTTATGGGCTATGCGCTGATTGCCTCCACTTCAAGGTAACATCGTCGCTGAAGATTCAAGGTAAGCTTTTGGTGAAAAGAAGGTAAGTAATTTTATTTCTTTTCTTTTATTTCTTTAGTATAGATTACCACATCTTTCAAATCTTTCATCACTTCTTTCCCAATTCATTTGTACATAGTCATTTTATGGTTTTCTCCACCTTCTCATTCTACCGTTTTCTTTCTAACTTTAACATAACTTTTTTTTTTTTTCATAACTTAAAACAAAGAAGAACTTTCGTTTTTTCTTCATAAAGATTTCAATACAAAACTTTGAACGCTTCTATCGCTAACCCTCCTTGTGGATCACGACCCGCATAGCCACTTGCTATAGCGGTAAGAAATGAGCACTTGCACATCTCCTTGTTGAAGTTCTGAAATTCAGTATTTATGTGCAGGTTTAAGCTTTAATCAAATTTTGGCGCCGTTGCAGGGGAGGGTAATGGTTTTTATTGAAATCTGGTTTTATTGAATTTTTAGAACTAAAACGAATTTTCTTCTCTGTTGCAGGTTATAGGGCAAGCAAAGCAGGAAAAAAGGATTGCAGAAACATATAAGTGGTCTTGGGCCTCTGTTCCAGAAAATAGAGACCAAGTACCCTCTGAATTGCCGCATTTGCTCGGATTTAGCCGCGTTTCCGCGGCAAGGAAGAGTTCACTACTAATTGGTTTTTTTTGCAGGGCTGCTTGCTTTGCAAAATTCTAGTTTTCTGCAACTTTATTTCTTATATGCCATCACCAAAAGCCTGCTAATAAATCAACAGTAAAACATTTGTTGAAAAGTTAAAAATTGATTAGATGTTTGCGTTTTAGGCACGTGTCTTTTCAATTCATTTACTTTACTGTTGAAGAGTGCTGGAGCAAGGTACGTTCGCATTGCATGTAGAATTGGACTCATCTCTTGGTTGATTTATATCGCTTTGAGTGAATCTTGTTTACATATCTTGTACACTTGCACAAACTGATCTTAAGGGCACCACCCCATAACAAGATAAGGTGGGGATTTAATCACCTTCCTTGGGCCAAAAATCAGATTCCAAGCACTGACTAACCCGGGCCTAACTAAAAATGAGTAGACGTTGGCCCTAGGGACATCTCAGACTCAATTAGGAGATTATCCTAAGGAGAAAAGATGTTGAAATTTGACTCCTGCCAAATCAGTGTCTAGGAAAGGGATTAAGGGCCGAAAGCCCGAAGATTGGTGGTTATTTAATTAAGGAACGTCTTTGACGGAAAACCTCCCACCAATCTTGCCCTGACCTGGCTGATTAGCTTGTGGTCAAAGTCTGCATTATACCTCTCGTGGACAGTCAACCAGTTAGGAGTCGTCTAGGTCATAGGTCTACCCTAACTTAGTTTAGAATTTTTTCTTTTTATTTGTTTGCTTATTTGTTTGTTTTTTTCTTTGTTTGTGTTCTATTGTGTGATATGGCTTATAATAACAATTTTTTCAATTTTTATAGTAATCCATATTACAAACCGACTTCATTTTTGGATATTACCAACCCGGCATATCATAACTTTAACCAACCTAGTGTGCCGGATTGGTCTTATCCGAATCAATATAACCCATGTCCCCAATCTTATAACCATAATTTCCATGATAATTTCAACTCTTCACAGAGTCAATGGGGATTCACCTCCCCTGAGTCTAATTTTCAACCAACTTGTCCTCCTTATCCACCTAGTCCACAATATTTCCAAGATTCATACTCAGTTCCACCAGTCCAAAATGGAAAATCATCAATTTTGGAACTGAGTATGCGTGAGTCCAAACAAAAATCACAAAATCTGATGGACTCACAATTTCACTACCAATTCCAAGACAACACTTCATCTTTTCATCAAAATAATGAACCTATCAATTATGAAGAGATGCTTGAAGCCATGACCCAAGCTCAAAACGCTCGTAATCGTGACATAGACATGATGGTCCAAACTCTACGTTCTCACCGTTTGACCAGTTCTGTTGTCGCTAACCATTCTGTTAGAGCCGAAGAGTCATGTTGTCTTGAAAAATAAGGTTCCATTTCAGAATAATCATTTGACCTTGCCCAAACTACAAATTTTGAAAGTGACATTGACAGTTTGGCAAGTTATCCCTTTCTTGAAATTGAACTTGAAAATGAATATGATCATGAACCTCAACTTAGTGATTCAATTTTACTTCCTGATTCAATAATGACTCCGGTGTCTTCACCTGATTTCAATCTTTTCCCCGAGTCAACATTGGACCCTGTGCCAATTCATCATGAAATTGAATCAACCATTTGTGATGATCATATTAAACTTGACCAATTTTACACTTTTGAAAGTCCTATTGACAAATTGGCCAGTTCTCATTTTATGACATTGAACTCAATGAGATATGTGACCTAGATTCTCAAATCTGTGATCCAGTTCCAATTTTCGAATCAATATTGACTCCTGTTTTGTTACCCGACTTGAGTAATATTTTAGACTCAGTTTTGATTCCCACACCTATCATTCTTGAACTTGAATCACCAAAATTAAGTCACATTCCATTGTTGGAAAATAAATATGGACTTGAGTTTCAACTTCTTGACTTGGACCCACTTCTTCAACCAATCTCGACTCCTGAACCGTTACTTGACTTAAGCCACCTTCCTGAGTCGGTATTAGTTCCTGTACTTCCTGAGTCCAAGTCAATCATTCTATCTTTTGACACTCCATTCTGGGACGAGGTGGTTGACAAATTTGACTCCGAAATTTGTTATGAAATTTGAAAATTAGATGGGGTTAAATTTTTAATAAAAATCTTTCATGGATACATCATTTTAATGGGTTATATTAAAGAGATTTTTGGTGGGTTCCTCCGAATCCCAAGAAAAGTCGATTGGGCCGCATTTCGTGGACCAATCAGACCACCACCGGAACCACCACCTTAAGGTAACATTGTCCTTCCCTTTCTTCTTTTCATGCATCTATGCATTAATTCATACATTGAGGACAATGCATGAGATAGGTGTGGGGGAGGGTTCTAACATAACTTAGGTTTTTTCTTTTTATTTAAAATTTTTTTTTACATTTTCTTACTTTTAAAAAAAAACTTTTTGAAAAACAGAAACAATATTTTGACATATTTTTTGTAAGAAATTAAGTTAATTTTAAGGAATAGGAAAATCCAAATTAGTATTTCATAAACTTGGTCAAAATAAGATTATTTGTTTGATTTTTAGGGTTAGGAAGAAAATTTGTCAAAGTAATTTAGTCTTGATCTTTACCTTGATGAAATATGCACACTTCAAACACTTACACGCTTAGGTTCAAAAAACAAAGATTCTTATGCCTTATAAAAAATAAAAAAATAAAAAAAAGGAAAAAGAAAGAAATAAACAAATCTAATTATTGATTAGCTAGGTGCTTTGGCCTAAGTAAGCCTTAGTATTTATGCGAAAGATGATTAGATAAGTCTGAAAAGAAAAAAATATATATAAAAATCCTCTGATTAAGCTGGGTATTTGTGCCTAATAAAGCATAAGTATTCACGCCTAAAAGAGGTTCATATAATAAAATCCTTAGTTTTGTGGCCTTGTTTGCTCGAGTCCTTAAGTCCTTGGGGTGTTTCTCACCCGGTGCCCTAAGACCGTTTGGTTTGGGAGTCATCGATTAAAAACTCGTTACGTGGGCAGATTAGAAAGCCTAATAGAACTAAGGAATAATACCATAAAAAAATTAATAATATATATATATAAATAAAGCATAAGAGTTAGAGTTAATGAACCCTTAGTCAAAATTTTCACAATCACAAGGTGCATTGACTCAGGGTAAAGTAATAGACTAGATGAGAAATACAATTTGATTCCTTACTTTGATTGATAACAAATTTTTGAATAGAGACTAAGTTTAGAAATGAAAAATTCAGTCTTCCTATAACTTATAGATTGCTTAAATCTTACAATTATATTTCAAATATTTTTCTCTTTCAAAATGCTTTTCGAAAATACTAACTCCTTATTTCTCTTTCTTTATGGATTTTGTGGGTGCAATCCGCTGAAAACCGTCACGAGACAAAACTCGTCCTCTAGGGGAAACCTAGAGGTTTAACGGCTTGTTGCACATGCTCAGTGCAATCGCGTGACCTGCGAAAGTGGTCTAATAATCCTTAGTATAGTTTAGTTGTTTTGCTCGAGGACGAGCAAAAGATAGGTATGGGGGTGTGATTGGTCGTTAATGTTGCATATTTAGTATCATATTTCCATACTTATTTTAGAATAAAGTCTGCATTGTCCTAATTAAATGTTAATTATTTGCAGGCCCATTCCTTAAGGAGAGTGAAGAGAAATGAGCCCAAAAGCCCACCAAATTCTGAATTAAATCAGAATTAATTCGAACTCAGTGAATCAGGGCAAAATCAAGAGGTTGAAAACCGGTTGAGAAGAATCCTCTCAGAATCGATCGGTTGAAGCAAAGATCAATGACCATTTCTTCAAAATCTCGGAGCTAAACTGCAAATCCAACCCAAGATAAAGACAGAACGAGATGCCGGGGAGACCCACCAACAGGGTGTGGCCACCTGGCCACACCCTGGCCGCGGAAACGCGGCCAAAGCCGCGTTTCCGTGGCTTGGTTAGCAAGTTAGGGGGAGCGTTTGCTCCCCTAATCTTCCCGGGATTCTCCCCTTATGGGTTTTGCCTATAAATACTAGTTTCAGCTGAGCAAAATGGGACGACCATGCAGAGATAAGATTTAGACTAGTTTTTTCATTTTTTAGTGTAGGTTTTTATTTTTCTTTTCATGTAACTTTTCGTTTTAACTTATGTAAATCAGAGGAGATCAGACTTTCATAGAAGAACAAGAATGAAGCTTGAGCTGAGAGTGACACCAGTATAAGGTTTCTTTCTTTTCTTTTATCGTTATGAAATCAAATCTGTATTCTCTCTTTGTATGTACTTCGTTTTAGTTTTCTTCTTCTTCTTCTTTTCTACTTTACTCTTCTTTTGGTACAAATTGTCTTCCAAGTGAGTCTGAAAGCATCGAAAGAGCCTTGCCTTTGCGAGTGCCACCGATATCTCATGACGATGGATGTGAGTCTCTCTGTATCATTTCATGCTTGAAGTTGTCTTGATGATGTAATGTGGAAGAGACCAATAATCAACTCTTATGGGCTATGCGCTGATTGCCTCCACTTCAAGGTAACATCGTCGCTGAAGATTCAAGGTAAGCTTTTGGTGAAAAGAAGGTAAGTAATTT
Organism: Agave tequilana; assembly: GCA_038442645.1. Classification (NCBI taxonomy): domain Eukaryota; kingdom Viridiplantae; phylum Streptophyta; class Magnoliopsida; order Asparagales; family Asparagaceae; genus Agave; species Agave tequilana. Next base: position 146,769 of record JAVJIF010034513.1, read on the forward strand.
TATTTCTTTTCTTTTATTTCTTTAGTATAGATTACCACATCTTCCAAATCTTTCATCACTTCTTTCCCAATTCATTTGTACATAGTCATTTTCTGGTTTTCTCCACCTCCTCATTCTACCGTTTTCTTTCTAACTTTAACATAACTTTTTTTTATTTTCATAACTTAAAACAAAGAAGAACTTTCGTTTTTTCTTCATAAAGATTTCAATACAAAACTTTGAACGCGTCTATCGCTAACCCTCCTTGTGGATCACGACCCGCATAGCCACTTGCTATAGCGGTAAGAATTGAGCACTTGCACATCTCCATGTTGAAGTTCTGAAATTCAGTATTTTATGTGCAGGTTTAAGCTTTAATCATCAACACAAAACAAAGTTAGAACTATATTTTGTAAAAAACACTTTTCTAAATAGAAACCGATTTTTCGGAAACTCATTTTTTTGAAACTCGATTTTGAAAACAATAAAGAGAATAGTTATGAACTCTTTTTTAAAAACACATAGGAGTATGAAATATGTATGTGTGTGTGTGTGTATATGTATGCCAATCCCAAAAGCTATCAACCTATATCATCTTAGTTTTAATAACCGACTATAAATCCTATCTAAAATACAAAAAGTAAAAAATAAATCTTGATATAGTCTTCTCCAGTATACTTGATCCTTGATCTCTTCTATGCGCTTAGGCTCTGGATCTACATCTTCTTCGCTTCCAAATGTGTAAGTCTTGTGATGGAACCGAAATACAACAAATAGTTAACCTGAAACTTTGTTAAACAAAATTGTTAAAAACATAAATACATATGTTTTGTTATCATCAAAACTAGGGCTAATGGCCTTTGGGCTAACAAATATAACTCTTCAAAAGATGACTAGGACAATGATAAATGAATACTAACTCCTTCAATATTTATGAGCTGAGGCCGTAAACACTTCATGTTATATTATTAATAGAATTCATTTTCGAAATAAGTTAAGCAAAAACCCTTTTGAGATTTATCATTTGAGAAAATCAAATGTTTCTTATTTTATAGTTTTTGATTGTAACTGTTTTATTTTGAATACAAAGAATAATTTTGGCAAATTTGATGCTAAATCTTTAGAAGCTATTTTTGTAGGTATTCTTCTACTAGCAAGGCTTATAAAGTCTTCAATAGATCAACTTTGACTATTGAAGAATCTATGTATGTAAAACTTGAGGAATCTAACCCGTTTATGAAGAGTGTTTATGATTGCCAAATTGATTCTATAGGTGAAGATGTTGAGAAGATAACTATAAATGACTCAACTATTCAAGAAGAAAAACAAAGAGTAGAACCAAGTGGTGAAGTAGAAGCAATGCAAAAAGAATCACAACCACCCCAAGATATGCTTCAAGTCATCCCAAAGAACTCATCATGGATGATGTATCTCAGGGAGTAACTATTAGATTCAAACTTTAAGATATTTGTGGACACTATGCTTTTATTTCACACATTGAACCCAAAATATCCATTAGGCCGAAGTTGACTCCTATTGCTTGCTTGTCATGTAAGAAGAGCTTAATCAATTTGAGCATAACCTAGTTTGAAAGCTTGTTCCTTAGCCCCATGATAAACCAACCATCAGTGCTAAATAGGTCTTTAGAAACAAGTTAAATGAGTCGGGTAATGTAGTTAGAAACAAGGCTAGGCTAGTAGCCAAGATTACAATGAAATCAAGGGAACCGATTTTGAGGAAACCTTTGCACCCCTTTCACAACTCGAAACCATATGCATGACTCTTGCTTTTGCCTCATTTAATGATTTCAAATTATTTCAAATAGAAGTGAAAAGTGCCCTTCGTAATGGATATATAGATGAGGAAGTATATGTTGTACACCACCTGGGATTGTTGATCCTACACATTCCGACCATGTGTTTAAATTAGAGAAAGTTCTTTATGATTTGAAATAAGCTCCAAGAGTTTGGTACGAGAGACTTAGCAATTTTTCTTGTAAATAATGATTTTGTTAAGAAAAAATTTGATATAACTGTTGGCCCAAAGGTTATAATCCCCGGGTTATGTGTTTTGATGATAACAAACCATATAAAAGTTATTTGGTACTAATAGAAGTTAAAGAATGAATTTCAGGTTGATACAGGTATTAATGGCTCAAGAGTTCTCAAGGATGGGATATTAGGGTTTAGCTCAAACGTTGTTCAACATCAACTATCAGAGACTCCTGCTTGTAGACTCATATAGTTTGTTTTGTTAAAGAATAGTATATACGTTTGAAGCTCAAATACACACACACAAATTCAATATGTTTGGTTTTTGGTTTAACCGGTTTTGGATTTCAAGTACATATATCGAGTTTTAGATTTGAACAAGTTTTAATTCTGCTGATCTGCTTGACACCCTTTTATATTGTTATCATAACTTTTTATTCTTATATTCAAATAATATGATTTAACTTGAATTTCAAAGTCAACTTTCAGATCTAAATTTCTTATTCAATAATAATTTTCAGATTCAAATTTTAAAGATGTCAAATATTTGGTTGAACTCTGTTCTTGTTCTGAAAAAGCTTACAGTTTCTGATTTGACACCTGTCAGTGTTATATTGATAACTTTATAATAAAATTTGATATTGAGTTGATTTCAATTGCATTAAAAAGAAGCCTTAAAGATCTACAAATTATTCCTATATACTTAATTCTGAATTCGGACGTTTACAACCTAAAAAATGTGCTCAAAGTTGACCAATCTGTCAGATTTGCAATAATGGCTAATTTTCTGGAGGCTGATTTTTAACATGTTTTTAAAACGTGTTTAAGTTTTAAAAAAATATGGTTAGCTGTATTAGAGGGTCAACTTCTTCCTCTTTTATTCAGGTAAAAGTTTTCTATGTTTACTCTTCCTAAATCCTATATAAAGGGGTTATTAGAGTAGAGGTTTTCACAACAACAAATTCAAAGATCAAAAGTTTTGAGTTTTCTTAAGAAAGAGCTTTGTTGAAGTTTGGGCTATTATTTTCAAAAATTTTCTAAAAGTTTTTGGTTCTTAAAATCTCTCTTCTATTTTTATATCACTTACAAAACTTGAGCTTCAATCTTATATATTATTCTCTAGGGTTTTTGTAAAGAAAGTTTTCAAAAGAGAGTTGTGGTCTTTTGATCATCAAGTGATTATTGTATTTGTGGCTCCACTACCTCTGGACTGGAGGAGTGTGATTGAGGAGTTGAGTACTCCTTAGTGGTTGTAATCTTTTGTGGAAGTTCTAGTGGATCAAAAATCCTTCTGGGTGAAGGCGGGGACGTAGAGCTGGGTGCTCAAACCTCAAAACAAATCTCTGTGTTTGCGATTGGTTTACTTGTGTTGTTTACTTTCTATTCATTCATTCTTATATTGTCGATCTATACTCTCACAATAAGATTGTATTGCGCACCTCAAACTCTTATTTAGAGGAATCACGAGGAAGGAGTTCAGAGCCCTTCACGGGGTATTCGGCTTCTAATCTTGCTTTGAGTGATCGTTGCATCATCTCATTTTTTAAATTTGTGCATTGATTAGCATAATCACCTAATCACCCCCTCTAGGTGATTTCAATTGGTATCAGAGCTAGGACTCTAGTTTTTGGCTTCACATCCTTAGAGAGATCCTATAAATTGCGAATCACTATTTTTATATCTTCATTCATACACTAGTAAAGATGGCCGATTGTCCAGATTTCAAGAAAAAGATATCTTCCTCCTTGAAGCAAAAGAAGCTGTTTGAAAAGAACGTGTATAAAGCTACTTGGGACTCGGAAAGTGAATCCGAAGATGAAGTTGACACGACCAATGTGTATTTCATGGCAAACACACCTAAGGTAACTACCGAACCACATGATGATGATAATGAAATAAGTAAAGAATTGTTATTACAAGCTTTCATTGAACTTTCAGAAAATTTTGATGCTAAAAAAGAAGATTATTTAAAATTGAAAAAGGAAAATAAAATGCTTAAAAATCAAATTGCTATTTGTTCAAAAGAAAAGGATGAATTATCTTCTACTCTTATTTCAACACAAAGAGATTTTGATGCCTATAAAGTTGCATGCAAAGCTAAATATCCTAAAAGTGATGAAAATGAGATTTCTATGTTAAAAATTAAAATAAATGATTTGGGAAATATTTTAAAAGAATGCGCATTTAACAATACTAAATTAGAAGAAATGTTTTCAAAGAAACACATGCACACTTCACATGTTCAACATGATAAACCATCACATGCTAAAACTCCACATGTTCATCATGCCAACACATCACATGTCAATCATGCTAAAACACCCCATGCTCACAAATCACATGTTCATAAACCACATGCTCATTATGCTTTAAATATGAAAGAATTTATAAATGTACTTATTGTGGCAGGAATGGTCATTTAGCCAAATTTTGTTATGATCATATAAATAGTATGAATAATCATGTTTGGGTTCGAAACAGTAACATATTAGGACCCAAGAAAATATGGGTACCAAAATCCACTCCTAATCTATTTAATGTAGGTGTGGGCTCTCACATGACGTGAGAGTTGTTGGTGCCTTGAGGTGAATGCGTTCCGAGCTAAACGGTGACACTTTTGGATGCATCACTTTCAAGGAGAGTTTGGTGGGAGGACCACCATTGTTTGGAGATATAGAGATATGCCCTCTTGGTTTTGGTAACGATCTCTAACTCCTCATTTAGTTTACATGCTTTCATATTAGTTATTTATAGCATGTCATGTTTTAATGATTATTATGTAAATGCCATGTTAATTAGACTTGTGACATACACGTATAGTAATTGAGATACATCATGTTCATATGGATCCATATTTTGTGTTCTCACTTTATTTTAACTATTATGTATATCCTTGCTCTAAGACTTGTACAATTAGCCTAATGATCATATTGATTTATATTTTGTTTTATGATTCATGTTTTGATTAAATGGTTAAATGTAATTTTTATTAAAACTTGTGTATATACTTGTACAACTAATGAGCCACAATTGATTCTTATATGTTTGTACTTAAATGCTCATTTGTACCCATTAGATGTACTAGTATAGTCTAGTTTTGATGATTAGTACATTTTAACTTGTATTCCCTATTTTGTACATGTTTTTCATATATATGTTACTTTTAGTTTAAAACTTTAGATATACATGTATACCCTTGAGTCATTTACTTTTCATGCAAATTTTTATTATAGACTCATTTGTGTTTAGGGATGTGTATATATACCTTTTGATTTAGACAAAGCAAACATATGCCTTGAAGTTAGAATTATTTTGGTGAAAATTAAAGTTTCATGTTTTTCATGTTTATAAAGGAATTTCATATTGAGCTTAATTACCTATTCTCATGATTTTGTGATTACATGATTCTTACACTCACATTATTCTTATTTACTCATGATTTTTATTTCTTGAGCATATATGTGCTTTATAGATTTTGAGTGTCAATTATTATGTGATTTTCATGTCTTCATAGTATATATGATTTGGTTTCATATTTTGAAGGATTTCTTACTAGTTTTTAAAAATATCTTTAAAACTAATTTCTATTCTTCAAATGGTAAGAGTTTTCAAACTATGCGTATTTACTTTCAAATCATAATTTTTGAAAACCCTACCTTTTAAGGGCGGTTGGATGGGCAACCATGCCTCGTATACCCTTCTTGAATATCTTTTAAACTTGTGCATGATAAGGGTGGTAGGTTTGAGTTATACACTTGATCCTCATTATATTTCTATTGGTATCAAAATTGATATTTCATATATTTGTATACTCATATGTATTTTCTATATATGCCTCATATTTCAATTGGTACATACATATATATGATTTGATTGTGCTTGTTTCACATGTCTTTAAAAAAATTTTGAAAAAGCACAAATTATGTTTGCTAAGCTTAATTTAGTTCATCATGTCAATTATTTTTAATTAGTATCTATTACAAGCTTATACATTGTTTCTTTTAGTATTTCATAAAAGGGGAGAAAATTCTTGTTTTTAAATTGGTTTTATGTAAAATTAGTATTGGTTGTAAATTCAATTTGTATCAGTTTCATTTCAAAATGGTATCATACTCCCATCATTTATGATGTAAAATACTTTGGTTTGATATATGCTAACATTTTCAATATTTGTATCAATGCTTTTAAATTAGTATTATTCTCTATTTGGTATCCTTATTGCAAAATGATTTTAGTGTTCATCTTAAAAAAATTTATCTTTAATTGGTATCAATATTTTTCTATTGGTATCAATATGTTTATCAAAAATTTTAAATTAGTACAAAAAAAAACTTAAGTTTTGATCTTTAAGATTTGATGATATGACAATTGATTGCTTTTTCCTTAGCCCCTTTGTTGATGAATTGACAAAAAGGGGAAGAGATATTTGAGTTTATGTATGCATATATGCATGTTTATATCTTGTTTATGCATATATTATTTATTGGTTGTTTCCTAACCTTTTTTGATGTATGACAAAAAGGGGGAGAAGTATTGGTGGTTTCATGTTTCGGTTTCATGTTTTATACATGTTCATATTTTGTACATGTTTATATCATATATGTAGGTTTCATGTTTTGTACATGTTCATATATGTATATATTTTCATGTTTTATACTTGATAAAATAGAGCATCATTTGAGGTGGAGCTTTTACCTCCCTCCTATATTTTAGTTTTACAGCTTATATGTTTTGTCATCATCAAAAGGGGGAGATTGTTGGCCCAAAGGTTACAATCCCCGGGTTATGTGTTTTGATGATAACAAACCATATAAAAGTTATTTGGTACTAATAGAAGTTAAAGAATGAATTTCAGGTTGATACAGGTATTGATGGCTCAAGAGTTCTCAAGCATGGGATATTAGGGTTTAGCACAAACGTTGTTCAACATCAACTATCAGAGATGCCTGCTTGTAGACTCATATAGTTTGTTTTGTTAAAGAATAGTATATACGTTTGAAGCTCAAATACACACACACAAATTCAATACGTTTGGTTTTTGGTTTAACCGGTTTTGGATTTCAGGTACATATATCGAGTTTTAGATTTGAACCAGTTTTAGTACTGCTGATCTGCTTGACACCCTTTTATATTTGTTATCATAACTTTTTATTTTTATATTCAAATAACATTCAAAGTTAACTTTCAGATCTAAATTTCTTATTCAATAATAATTTTCAGATTCAAATTTTGAAGATGTCAAATATTTTGTTGAACTCTGTTCTTGTTCTGAAAACAGCTTACAGTTTCTGATTTGACACCTATCAGTGTTTTATTGATAACTTTCTAATAAAAGCTGATATTGAGTTGATTTCAATTGCATTAAAAAGAAGACTAAAATATCTACAAATTATATTTATATACCTAATTCTATTGGTAGTCAAAAGTGCATTTTTATCATTACATTTACCATCACATTTTCATATTTATTCATTTAATTCTGCACAATTATTAATATTTTATTATTTATTGTGTGCAGGCCTCGAAATAATAAAAAGAAAGAATGAAAGCTTAAAAAGAGCCCAAAAGCCCACATTTGAAGCCCAAGTGCAAAAGTGCAAATATCAATTGTCAAAGTGCAAATATACAAGGCTAAAGTTGCAAATATCAAAGATGAGGGAAGGATAGAATTCTATCCAACCCTAAACTCTTACAGATGAGGATAAAAGCCAAAGATAAGAGTGTAAAGATAAGGAAATTCGTGGATAAAGATATTGGGAGATTTGAAATCTAGATAACTTGATTTCCAAGTTATATCCATATCCCACGATAAAGAGCCAGGATCGAACTTCCAGAAGCAGGCGCCCGCGCCAAAGCGCGTGGCCAGATTCCCTAGAAATGCCGCAATTCCATGGCAAAATCCCAGTTTCTGCGGCACTTTGATGTTATCTGGATACCAGATTTCGTGGACGACTTCATCCGGGACTCTTCAGCCTTCTACACCTATAAATACCCCCTGCAGTGCAACGTACAGAGTAGTCCAGAGGCAAGCCAAGGGCCAAAAGCTAGGGTTTAATTTTAGGTTAGATTTTATTTTCGTTTTTATTTTGTAAATTTTGTAACTGAGAGTGGAGGAAACTTTCATGGAGGATGGAGTCTTCGCTTGTACTGAGGTGACAGCGGTATAAGCCCGCTTATCTTCCATTGTTAATGAAATCCGTTTAAGGTTCGTTTTTGTTATTATTTTATGTTTTTCATCTCTTGTTTATTCTTGTGTTTCTCTGTTTCTATTTTCTTTCTTCTATTTGTTCTCTAATGCCTTGTGAACAATGAGACCCAACTGCTTCGAGACTGCCTAGCCAACGAAGATCCCTTGATGGCTTATGGCGATTAACTTCCTATACGCCATACTTGCAAGTCTTCCGAGAAAAGGTAAATCATCGCACGGATCAAAGGTAAGCAGGCTGAAGAGGTTCGTACGTGTTTTCTTTATTTTCTTTCTTTAGTTTTGATCCACATCTTCCACAATTCTTTTCTTCACTTCATACTATTCATTGTAAATACCACTGCTAATAAAAAAAAAGAGATAACTTGCTTAACGCTTCCATCGCAGTCCCTCCTTGAGGATCACGACCCGCATAGCCCTGCTACCGCGGATTAGAATTGAGAACTTGCACATCCTATTCTTAAAACTAAAATACTACATTTTGTGTGCAGGAAATCTCAGTCAACAAATTTGGCGCCGTTGCCGGGGAGGGACGGTAAGTTTTTCTCTAATAAAAAAAAATTAATTATTAACTAATTCTTTTAATTCTTTTCTGTTTGCAGGTTTGGAGAACAGAAAAACAGCAGCAGAAGTGGACATATAGCAACTCTGTGCCTCTGCCCTCGAAGGCAGAGCAGCAGAGCCCGCTACTTTGCCGCAGAAACGCGGCAATTGCCGCGGATCCGCGGCAGTAGCAGTGAATTACTGACTCAGTTTTCTGCAGGTTGCTGAAATTTGCAAATACTGTTTACTGCTTTGTTGATTTTGTTCTGTGATAAACCTGTATACTGCTAATTAAATCAACAGTAAAAAATTTGTTGTTAATGATAAAAATTGATTAGACGTTTGCATATTAGGCACGTGTCTTTTCAATTACTTTATTTTACTGTTTAAGAGTGCTGGAGCAAGGTACGTACGCATTGCATGTAGAGTAGGACTCATCTCTTGGTTGATTTTCTACTTTTAGTGAATCTTATCTACTTATCTTGTACACTTGCACTAATTCATCTTAAGGGCATAACCCATTAACAAGATAAGGTGGGGATTTCATCACCCTTCCTTAGCCCAAAAATCATATCCCGAGCACTCACTAACCCAAGCCTAACTAAAACTGAGTAGACGTTGGCCCTAGGGACATCTCGGACTCAATAGGAGATTATCCTAAGGGGGAACAGTGCTGGACGTTGACTCTTGCCAAATCAGTGTCTAGGAAGGGGATTGAGGGCCGAAAGCCCGAAGATTGGTGGTTATTTAATTAAGGAACGTCTTTGACGGAAAACCTCCCACCAATCTTGCCCTGACCTGGCTGATTAACTTGTGGTCAAAGTCTGCACCCTACCTCCCGTGGACAGTCTAACCAGTTAGGAGTCATCTAGGTCATAGGTCTACCCTAACTTAGGTTAGAATTTTTTCTTTTTTTGTTTGCTTATTTGTTTTCTTTTGTTTGTGTTTGTGTGATATGGCATATAATAATTTTTTCAACTTTAATCCATATTACGCACCTAATTCTTTTTCGGATATTACCAACCCGGCATATCATAACTTTGACCAATCTAGTGTGCCGGAATGGTCTTATCCGAATAATTATAACCCATACCCCCCATCTTATGACCATGATTTTCATACTTTCAACTCTTCACAGAGTTCATGGGGTTTCGATTCCCCCGAGTCCAATTTTCAACCGACTTGTCCTCTTTCTCCACCTTGTCCACAATATTCCCAAGAGTCATACTCTGATCCCCCCATTCAGAATAGATTACCATCTATCGGGGAAATGATAAGTATGCATGAGTCCAAGCAAAAATTACCATCAATCGAAGAAATGATTATGCGTGAGTCCACCGACTCACAACTTCATCACGATTACACTTCATCCTTTCAAGTCCAATCACAACACGATGCACCTATCAACTATGAAGGGATGCTTGCAGCCTTGACTCAGGCTAGATTAGCCCGTGATCGTGATATAGATATGATGGTTCAATCTTTACGTTCTCACCGTTCGGCCATTTCTGATATCATTGACCACTCTCGTAGAGCCGACGAACCAAGTTGCTTTGGACAACAAGATTCTATTTCAGTGCCATCATTTGAACTTGCCGAAACTCCAATTCTTGATAATATGGCAAGTTTCTCCTTTCCTGAAATAGAACTTGAGCATGAATATGATCATGATCTCCCACTTGATGATTCAATTTTACTCCCTGATTCAATAATGACTTCGGTGTCTCTACCTGATTTCAATTTTCCCGAGTCAACATTGGATCCTGTTCCAATCATCATGAAATTGAATCACCCATTTTTGATGATCATATTGAACTTGACCAATTTTGCAATTTTGAAAATCCCATAGATAAATTGGCAAGTTCTTTTTATTACATTGAACCCAATGAGATATGTGACCTAGATTCTCAAATCTATGATCAAGTTCAAATTCCTGAATCATTATTGACTCCTGTTTTATTACCCGACTTAGGTAATCTTTTAGAGTCAGTTTTGGTTCCCACACCTATCATTCCTGAACTTAAATCACCAACATTAAGTCACATTCCATTGTGGGAAGATGATTGTGGACTTGAGCTTCAACTTATTAATTTGGACCCACTTCCTGAACCGAGCCCGACTCCTGAACGTTTACTTGATTTGAGTTTCTTTCCTGAGCCGGTATTCGTTCCCGCACCTATAATGTCCAAGTCAATAATTCCATCTTTTCATACTCCATTTTGGGACAAGGAGGTTGACACAATTAACTCTGAAATTTATTATGAAATTTGAAAATTTGATGGGGTAAAAATTCTTAAAAATGATTATACATATATTTTAGTGGGGTATGTAAGGAAAATTTCTGGTCAGTTCCACCAAATTATATGTTATCTTGATTGGGTAGCAACGCTTGGCCCAATTAGACCACCACCGGAACCACCACCCTAAGGTAACTTCCGCCTTCCCTTGTTCTGTTTCATGCATATATGCATTCATTCATACATTGAGGACAATGCATGAGATAAGTGTGGGGTGGGCTTTACTAACATACTAACATAAGTAGACACTAACAAAATTTGCTAATAAAAAAAAATTAAAAAAAAACTTATAAAAAGGACAATATTTTGACTTATCTTTTGAAAGAAATCTAAGTTAGTTTTAAGGATTAGGAAAATCATGATTAGGATTTCTAAAAACTTGGTCAAAATAAATAAATTGTTTAAATTTTAGGTATAGGAGGAGAAATTGAATAAATAATTAGTCTTGATTTTTACCTTAATGAAATGTGCATACCTAATGCATATATAGGATTCTAAGACAAAGACCCTTGTGCCTCATAAAAAAAAATGTCTAAAAAAAAAAAAAAATTTCACTAATTAAGCTGGATGCATGTGCCTCAAGAAGCATAAGTATTCATGCCTAAAGGTGAGTAAATAAAATAAAGTCCTTAGTTTTGGGGCCTAGTTCACTCGAATTTGAGTTCGCGGGGTGTTTTCTCACCTGGTGCCCTAAAGCCAACCGGTTTGGGAGTCATCGACTTTAAATTCGCTACATGGGTGGATTAGAAAGCCTAATAAAACTAAGAATATGAGATATGTATTAACACATCTAATAGTCAATTAGTTAGGTATGAGGGCCTCAAGAAGCCTTGATGCTTACACGAAAGAAAATTAGATGAGTTATACATATTAAAAAAAAAAAAGAGGAAGAGAAGAAAATTAAAGAGGCATGAGAGTCCAAGTTAAGGAATTCCTAGCCAAGTTACAAGGATGCATATGATTTTTGGTAACGAAAAGGACTATATTAGAAGTTCAATTTTGACCCTTACCTAAAATGGATAACAATTTACTTTATAAAGACTAAGTCTAAGAATGAATAAAAATGAGGATCCTAAAAACTTATAGACTACTTAGTCTTTTCAAAAGTATTTCAAATATTTTCTTTTTATGGATTTTGTGGGTGCAATCCGCTGAAAACCCTCACGAGACAACACTCGTCCTCTAGGGTAACCTAGAGGTTTAACGGCTTGTTGCACGTGCTAAGTGCAATCGTGATTCCTACGAAAGTGAGTTAGGTTAGATTAACTTTTTCTTTTTCTTTGTTTTTACTCGAGGACGAGCAAAAAGATAAGTGTGGGGGTGTGATTGGTAGTCAAAAGTGCATTTTTATCATTACATTTACCATCACATTTTCATATTTATTCATTTAATTATGCACAATTATTAATATTTTATTATTTATTGTGTGCAGGCCTCGAAATAATAAAAAGAAAGAATGAAAGCTTAAAAAGAGCCCAAAAGCCCACATTTGAAGCCCAAGTGCAAAAGTGCAAATATCAATTGTCAAAGTGCAAATATACAAGGGCTAAAGTTGCAAATATCAAAGATGAGGGAAGGATAGAATTCTATCCAACCCTAAACTCTTGCAGATGAGGATAAAAGCCAAAGATAAGAGTGCAAAGATAAGGAAATTCGTGGATAAAGATATTGGGAGATTTGAAATCTAGATAACTTGATTTTCAAGTTATATCCATATCCCACGATAAAGAGCCAGGATCGAACTTCCAGAAGCAGGCGCCCAGATGGACGGACCAGAAGAAGCCACGCGCCAAAGCGCGTGGCCAGATTCCCTAGAAATGCCGCAATTCCACGGCAAAATCCCAGTTTCTGCGGCACTTTGATGTTATCTGGATACCAGATTTCGTGGACGACTTCATCGGGACTCTTCAGCCTTCTACACCTATAAATACCCCCTTCAATGCAACGTACAGAGTAGTCCAGAGGCAAGCCAAGGGCCAAAAGCTAGGGTTTAGTTTTTAGGTTAGATTTTATTTTCGTTTTTATTTTGTAAATTTTGTAACTGAGAGTGGAGGAAACTTTCATGGAGGATGGAGTCTTCGCTTGTACTGAGGTGACAGCGGTATAAGCCCGCTTATCTTCCATTGTTAATGAAATCCGTTTAAGGTTCGTTTTGTTATTATTTTATGTTTTTCATCTCTTGTTTATTCTTGTGTTTCTCTGTTTCTATTTTCTTTCTTCTATTTGTTCTCTAATGCCTTGTGAACAATGAGACCCAACTGCTTCGAGACTGCCTAGCCAACGAAGATCCCTTGATGGCTTATGGCGATTAACTTCCTATACGCCATACTTGCAAGTCTCCTTAGAAAAGGTAAATCATCGCACGGATCAAAGGTAAGCAGGCTGAAGAGGTTCGTACGTGTTTTCTTTATTTTCTTTCTTTAGTTTTGATCCACATCTTCCACAATTCTTTTCTTCACTTCATACTATTCATTGTAAATACCACTGCTAATAATAAAAAAAAAAGAGATAACTTACTTAACGCTTCCATCGCAGTCCCTCCTTGAGGATCACGACCCGCATTGCCCTGCTACCGCGGATTAGAATTGAGAACTTGCACATCCTATTCTTAAAACTAAAATACTACATTTTGTGTGCAGGAAATCTCAATCAGAATTCGGATGCTTACAGCCTGAAAAATGTGCTCAAAGTTGATTAATCTGTCAGATTTGCAGTAATGGCTAATTTTTTGGAGGCTGATTTTTAACATGTTTTTAAAACGTGTTTAAGTTTAAAAAAAATATGGTTAGCTATATTAGAGGGTCAATTTCTTCCTCTTTTATTCAGGTAAAAGTTTTCTATGTTTACTCTTCCTAAATCCTATATAAAGGGTCACTAGGGTAGAGGTTTTCACAACAACAAATTCAAAGATCAAAAGTTTTGAGTTTTCTTGAGAAAGAGCTTTGTTTAAGTTTTAGGCTATTATTTTTAAAAGTTTTCTGAAAGTATTTTGTTCTTAAAATCTCTCTTCTATTTTTATATCACTTACAAAACCTTGAGCTTCAATCTTATATATTATTCTCTAGGGTTTTTGTAAAGAAAGTTTTCAAAAGAGAGTTTGTGGTCTTTTGATCATCAAGTGATTATTGTATTTGTGGCTCCACTACCTCTGGACTAGAGGAGTGTGATTGAGGAGTTGGGTACTCCCTAGTGGTTGTAATCCTTTGTGAAAGTTCTAGTGGATCAGAAATCCTTCTGGGTGAAGGCGGGGACGTAGAGTTGGGTGCTCGAACGTAAAAACAAATCTCTGTGTTTGCGATTGGTTTACTTGTGTTGTTTACTTTCTATTCATTCATTCTTATATTGTCGATCTATACTCTCACAACAAGATTGCATTGCGCATCTCAAACTCTTATTTAGAGGAATCACGTGGAAGGAGTTCAGAGCCCTTCACGGGGTATTCGGCTTCTAATCTTACTTTGAGTGATCGTTGCATCATCTCATTTTTTAAATTTATGCATTGATTAGCATAATCACCTATTCACCCCCCCTCTAGGTGATTTCAATAACTTTGTTTACCAAGCATGTTGGTAAAGATATTTGACTATACAAATTTGTGTCGATGACATAATTTTTGGTTCTACTAATGAAAATTTGTGCAAAGAATTTGAAATGTGTATGAAGGATGGATTAGAAATGAGCATGATGGGTGAGCTCAACTACTTCCTTGGACTTCAAATCAAGCAAAGAAGCGATGGGATCTTCTTAAATCAAGAAAAATATATCATGAAGTTGATCAAGAAATTAGGCTAGAGAACACAAAGATTAGCAAAACTCCCATAGTAACAGTAATCAAGCCTGATAAAGATAAACAATTTAAGTGTGTTAACATTAAATTATATCATAGTATGATTGTTAGCTTGTTGTATTTGATGACAAGTATACCGGATATTATGTTTAATGTGTGTCTTTGTGCTAGATTTCAATTGTGTCCTAAAGAGTCGCATTTAAGTGCAGTAAAAAGAATTATTAAATATCTTAAGGGTATTTATTCAGTTCGCACCGAGTACTTTCAAATACACAAGTGAAGTAAAGAAATGAAAGCGAAGAATTGTTTAAGATGATTCGATTAAATTGCACTGTATATCCTAGAGCTAATGGGTTCCACGACGAGGAATGAGATGCAAGCTTTTCATTATTTTTGTTTCAAAAACAAGTTATGTTTTTTGTTTTAAAATAAAAAGAAAGAATGAAAGAATCGGTTTGGCTAGAGAGTTGTTTTGTGGTTGTAAAAATGAAAATAAAAGAAAGCTTTTTGAAGGGATGAATTAGGATTTTGAAGAAACAAATAAATACTCGAGCAAAAGAAAATGAGTCTTTTTAGAAGGAGGAGAAATCTGGGCTCTCTAATCTACTATTCAACGACGTGCTCTTCTCTTGAAAGTTTAATGCCTCAACTTGATCATTGGCAAAAGTTAAGACATAGTATCAGAAGCATTCAAGCAAAGCAAATAAGATGAGTTTTAAGAAATTTAACTTCTTATTTTAACACAGCTTAAAACATAATATTAAACCATCAAGCGAATTGAGCAAAAATGGAATGAACGATGCAAAAAAATTGTGTTTTTAAAGCAAGAGTTAAAATCCAAGAGTTAAAATCTAATACCTATCCTGATATGCCTTCCAGAACGCTCGCAGAATTCAAAGTTTGAACTAAGGCATTCATATAAATCAATTGAGTTTCTTTTCATAAATTTAATTAAAAGGAAGAGGGGTAGAGGAGATAGATTAATGAGCCCAGAAAAAGTATTTAGCTACTCTTGGTAAAATTTAAATAAAAAGAGAAGTAAATGATAGTGCAATCATACCAAATAGGATTGAGACAATAATTTGCAAGAGTTGAATTCTTATGTCACTTCAATTACATAATTACGACTCTCCTTCTAACTCTCTCTTTTTAGGACTGAAGTAAACAGAAGAAATAAAATAAAATGATGATTAGAATTGACCAACAACTAACTGAAATCACCTAGAGGGGGGGTGAATTGGTGATGACTATATTAAATGGCAAATAATGCGGAATTAAAATTAACTTGCTAGCAACCTAGCAAATACCAATCACAACTCAAGAAATACTTGCAAATAAATAAACAAGATAAGTGTGCAAGTAAGTAAAGACTGAGCAGAGTGAAGAGAGAAAGATTAAGCAATTACAAACACAATAATATGTTTCGAGTTTCGAGCCACTGTTCTACGTCCCCGCCTTCAACACTATGAAGGATTTTCACTATGACCAATCTCATTAGATCGTCAACCGTTATAAGTTCTCACTAGAACTCATGAACTCAGAAGTCCACTCTCGCGGTGCCACAACACCAACACAGAGCTCACTAGCTCACTTGAGGCCGCAACTTCTACAACTTCACAATAGAAGAAAATCGGTGATCTTCACTTGATCACAAAAGGCTCACAAGTACAATCTTATAAGCAAGATGAGGAGGTGAAACTCTTTGGGATTGTGTAGTAGAAATAGCTTGTAAAGATGTAGAGGGAATGGTCAAGCTAAAAACAAGAATGTGGAATTTTGGCTAAAAAAAAATCTTTTTGAGAAAAAGTTAAATCTTATTATAAACTTGTAAAAACTTAATCAAAACTTTATAAATCTTGTTGGAGGGTTTTTCTATAGGCCACTATTTATAGGGGATGAAAACATGAGGAGAAAACATAAAAAAGTCATTGGGAAAAGACCCAAAAAAAGACAAAACAGAATATAGCGGTTGAAAAAAAATCAGAAGGAAATCCTTCTGTCAGTTGACCGGCCGGTCGACCGCCAATGGTCGGATTTTTGACCGTTGGGGATAGCGCTCGACCAGTCGGTCGATCGTTGTTCCCAACTATAGAGTAAAGCTCTTTGTCGGTCGACCGGGGCGGTCGACCGGACCCAGCCGAGAGCAAAGCTGTTGCAGTCGGTCGACCACACGATCGACCATAATGGACAAATACATTTTGGTGCATGTCAGTTGACCGCTTGATCGACTGACCAAGCAAATCTGCTCTGCCTATGGTCGACTGGTCGTCGACTGACAAGGGCCAAAATCTTGTTATGGAAATCTTTTTGAAACCAATCTTTTTCCGACAAAAACATACTTTGATCTTAAGAACAAAATAGAGTTCTAGGGACTTGATAGAACCTGTGTGTGATCATGGATCGACACAAAACAAAGTTAGAACAATATTCTGTAAAAACTCTTTTCTAAATCAAAAATCTATTTTTCTGAAACTTGTTTTTCTGAAACCCGATCTTGAAAACGACAAAAAGAAATGTTTTGAACTCTTTTCAAAAACACTTAGGAGTATTAAAGATGTGTGTGTGCGCGCGCGCGCGCGTGTCAATCCCAAAAGAGCTATCAACCTATATTATCTTGTTTTTAACAAATGAGTATAAATCTTATCTAAAATATAAAAAGTAAAAAATACAAATCTTGATATAGTCTTCTCTTGCAATCTTGATCCTTGAGCTCTTCTATGTGCTTAGGCTCTAGGATTTACATCTTCTTGCCTTCTAAACGTGTGAGTCTTGTGATGGAGCCGAAATGCAACAAAGAGTTAACCTGAAACTTTGTTAGACAAAATTGTTAAAAACATAACTACATATGTTTTGTTATCATCAAAACTAGGGTTAATGGCCTCTGGGCCAACAATCTCCACCTTTTAGATGATAACAAAACACATGGAGTTATCATAAATAATTTGAGAAGAGACTTCAAGCGAAGCTCCCCCTAAACACATGCATATATCAAAATGTCACATATAAGTTAGATGCATCAATAAAAGCATATGAATAAGATATATCAATCAAGCTCTATGAACCCATCTATGCATATCAAGAATATAGAATTACGAAGGTGTTTACACAAACGGTTTCCTCCAACTAACCAATAACCTCCAACCTCCAAATCAAATGGTAAATGGTTGGTTTATAAAGGATACACAAGAATACAAACATTCCACA
The DNA here is from genome assembly GCA_038442645.1 of Agave tequilana. Classification (NCBI taxonomy): domain Eukaryota; kingdom Viridiplantae; phylum Streptophyta; class Magnoliopsida; order Asparagales; family Asparagaceae; genus Agave; species Agave tequilana. The sequence goes on from JAVJIF010034513.1 coordinate 164,775, forward strand.
TGCCACACACAGAGATATGTATCAAATATCAGCAAAAAGATATACATAGCTTCTTAGTGATATCATAAAAGAAATTTGTCCATACAAAGGTTTATGCCAACCTCAAAACAAGTTCCAAACCATAAACTAAGTACTACAATATAAAAACACATGTCCAAACACCAAATACTATATGTACACATAAAAAGTACATAAATAAAGACATGAAAATAAAAACTCCCAGATAACTCCACAAAATCTCTCTCCCCTTTTTTGTCATCAACACAAAAGGGGTCAATTTCCCTAAAAGTCGGGACCTTCAGGAGGAGCTAGTACCTCGGAAGGAGCTGGAGGAGGTACCCAGGTGTCAAACGGAGGATCCAATACAGGAAGGGGCTACGTGTGGCCTCTAGGAAGTGGAACAGGCTAAGCGTTCCTAGTATAGGTCTCATTGACGCATATCTGGAGATAGCGAATAGAAGAGCAGATGTACTGTAGGTCATTCTTAACTCTGTGCTCCATCCTTTCATAATTTGCGGTCATCTTCATATCATGCTCCCAAAGCAGAGCAGAGAAAGCTGAATATGGGCCGATAGAGGCTGAGAAGGCTGAAGAGAATTCAGGGGCAACAGCAGGAATGATAGGAGGGGGCTGAGGAGTAGGAGCACGCTCCCTAGCACATATCCTCTTTAGGAGAGTGTTATTGATATCAACAGACGGTTCGATGGACCGTTCAATAAAGAGATCAAATTTTAATTGTTTGAGGAGTCGAGTAATGAGCATCCTAAATGGTAAGTGTCGGTTTGGGATCAGAAGGTGCTCGAGACCATGAAATCGATGATGAGCCTTGGAATGTTACTTCAAATGCCTTAAGAAGGCAATAGACTAGGAGGAGAGCAGAACCCGATCATGACTATATCTCTTGATTTTGGCAAGAGATTATAAAACACAATTTTGGCTAGGAGGCTCGGACTTGGGTGGTGAGTGTATAATACTTTACCTCCTCGTTCCTAACCAGACAGGTTGTCATCATCATAAAGTAAGAAAGATGCGGTGAGGACTGATTCACCATCATGATATTCAAAATCATGGATATCAATATTATAAATATCTATACCCTCACATGAGAGATGTAATAGATGGGCAAATAGATTTAAAGAAATGTTAATGTCTTTTCTCAGAATCCTAGATCAGACATGATTGTTTTTGAAAGTCAAATTAGAGTAAAAATAATGCACATGCTCAGGGTAAACGGGTTCCTTAATGGTAACTAGATATTCAAGAAAACTTGTGTTCAAGATGTTTGCTAGATTCAAATGCTCAAAATCAGCGAGCCCAATAGTTCTACCAGAAATGACATTCTTATTATGGATCACAAAAAAAATCTACGAGAAACATTCTCAGAAACAAAGGGGTTAGATGATGATTCGGGTTGTTTACCCTTCTCAGATCTAAGCCTCTTTGACATGGTAAAGATAGGAAGATGATAAACAAGAAGCTAGCACGAATTATAGAAAGATTTCTAGAAAAGAATTATGAAATAAAGAGGATTTTGAGAGATTAGGGATTATACCTTGAAGAAACTAAATTTTCTCCTTGAAATCAAACAGATCTGAAGTTTTAAGGAGAGATCCAACAAATTTTAGGGTTTAATTTGAGATTAGAAGGGGTATGGGAGAGATGGGAGGAAGAGAAATAGGGAGGAGAATAAGAGAGAAACGGTGGAGAAGGAAAAAGTGAGAGAGAGATAAAGATTTAGGGCTTTTAAAATGGGTGAAAAAACTAGCAGAGTCGACTCACGGTCGACCGCCCAGTCGATCAGGGTCTAACCGAGAGCTTCTAGGTCGATCGGCTTAGGCCAAATTTTTTTTTTTTTTTTGTATTTCATGTTTTCTCGATCGACCGGACCTATATCAGGCTAACTCGGTTGACCAATCGGTTAACCGTACTACCCAAAAAATTGTTTTTAAAAAAAATATGTATTAGGGGTTTTTGAAAAATATTTTTCTTGGATATTTTTATACATAAAACAGAGAAATAAGACAAAAAATCTTATAGGCATGAAAAACATGTGAAAATATCAAAACATTTATTATTATTATTGTATTAAAAATATTTTTCAGCAATTAAATCACATATTAAGAAATTAAAAAAATAAGATATTGAAGCCGAATTCTTTTAACGGGTTCTGAACTTCTCCTCGTCTTTCCTCTGGATAAGAGTCGAGGCGCACAATTGCTATCTTGATTTATTGCTTAAATATAGTTTAAATATAAAACCCAACCACAAGATAGATATATAAACAAAATATACACACACACACACACATGTATATGAGCAAATAAATTAATCTATGTACACATATATGTAAATATATCTATCAACCAAGTGAGCATGGGAAAATACTATAAACATGGCCAAGCAATTCACGGGCTAGTAATGAACAAAAGCAATGTTAATGGACTAGCTCAAATATAAGCAAGCCATAAAAAACAAAAAAAAGCATGTATTCACAAAAGCATCTTGACACAAAAGAAAAGCTAGCTAATCCTATGCATGTATAGATCTAATTAGAAATAAAATTTTCAAAGAGAGAAGTAACCAAACTATAGGCAATCTTTAAAATAGATGCTTCTTAATATTGATGTAATATGATGGTTGATCTTTTGAGCTTCAATGCATCTACCACCAAGGCACCATCTCCCCCTATGTCTTGAAGGAGGACGACACACCTACATCAATCAAATTTGGTGTGTTCCTTGGTACCAAAATCTTTTTGGGTCCTATAGGGTTAGTATTTTCTCAAACCCAAATATTTTCATTTAACATGTTTAACTTAGCATAACAAACATATTTAACTTAGCATAACAAAATTTTACTAAATAGTCTTTGTGGCCGCAATGTGCACATGTGTACACTTTGTCGTACATGAAAACATGCTTATGTTGATGTGTATGTGCATATTTTTCTTGGTGTGTGCGAGGTAAATGAGGTGTATGTTTTCTTTGGGTTTTTTTTTTGAAAACATATAGCAAATTTGTTCATGTCAAGTGCACACTTTTTCAAAGTGGTATCCAAAACATCAATATATTTTTGGATATCCAAAATTCATTTTTGTTAAAAGCAATATTAGGGTTTTTACCATTACAAACAAGTTTGTATTTATCAAAATCCTTTTTTGTTTTCTCAAAATAACAAATAAATCATTTTTCTCTTTAAAAATAATTTCTAGATTATTCTTTAAAAAGTCATTTTTCTTTCTTAATTTTTTTTATTTTATGCAAGAGAAATTTCATATCTATTTTGTAATTCTTCAAAAAATTGTGCAGGTTCATCCATAGTTAAATCATTATATTCTAAAGAGGTTTCGAGATTTACCATGGAAGTCTCCTCTCCGTTTGCCATGAAGCAAACGTGTGCGGCATCAATCTCTTCTTTGGAATTCGTTTCCGAATCATCCCCAGTGGCTACCATTGCCGTCTTCTTCTTATGCATGTTCTTTGAGGTAGTGGCTTGAAGTGAAGGGCAATCCGCAACTAGATGGCTCGTCTTCTTACAATGAAAGCAAGGTACCATCTACTCCTTCTTCTTTTAAATCTTCCTTGATGTATTCCTCTTCAGAAGTTGCTTTGTCTTTCCTTCTTAAAAAATATCATGCCTACTTCCCTAATGAGCATGGCAAAGTCTTGATCACCGTTTTCGGATGAATCTTCTTCACTGATGGTGGAGGGAGTAGCTTTGAAAGCTATCGCTTTCTTCTTTGGAGTCTCTCTTTCTTTTCTTACCTTCATTTCCATCTCATGGGTTTTGAGATTTCTAATGAAGTCGGAAAAGTCCACTCCTCTCTATCGTTGAGCTCCTTGAGGGTTGTAGCCTTGACTTTTCAAACTTTTGGGAGAGCTCTAATGACCTTGTGAATCTTTTGGTCATTATCAATGGTGTCACCCAAAGAAGATAATCCATTAGTAATCTTGGTGAACCGAGTAAGCATCTCATCAATACTTTCATTTTCAAGCATGTAAAAATTCTTATATTGAGAACAAAGCAAGTCAACTTTAGATCTCTTGACTTGTGACGTCCTCTCATGAGTAATGATAAGATCATTTCAAAGCTCATAAGCGAATTTGCAATTAATTTCACAAGAAAGATCATCGTCATTTAATGCTTATATAAGTGCATATTGGGATTTAGCATTGATCCATAGTCCTTAGCGGTTGCTTTGGACTATTTATCCTCATCACCGTGAGGTTCAATAAATTCTTTGGTAATGACCTTGGTAACTCTAACTCCTAGGGACTTAAGGAATAGATTAATCTTGACCTTCCAAACGGGAAAGTTCAACCCATCAAATTTGGGTGGGGACTTGATGCTGGAGAAGTAGTGTGATGCCATGAAAACAAGTAAGTGCACAAACAAATAACAAATGCAACAAATAAATATAGCCAAATGAAAGATCTCCCTAAGGTGGTTAAATCAAAACTGGGGTTAGGCTCTGATACCAATTGAAATCACCTAGAGGGGGGTGAATAGGTGATGGCTATACTAAATGCCAAATAATACAAAATTAAAATTAACTTAATAGCAACCTAGCAAATACCAATCACAACTCAAGAAATACTTGCAAATAAATAAACAAGATAAGTGTGCAAGTAAATAAAGATAGAGTTAAGAGGGTAAGAGTAAGTAATCACAAACGCGATGATATGTTCCGAGGTTCGAGCCACTGCTCTATGTCCCCCCCTTCAACACTATGAAGGATTTTCACTATGACTAATCTCACTAGATCATTAACCATTACAAGTTCTCACTAGAACTCAATGGACCCAGAGGTCCTCTCCCATGGTGCCGCAACACCAACACGGAGTTCAGTAGCTCACTTGAAGCCCCTACCTCTACACTTCACAATAGAAGGAAATCGATGATCTTCACTTGATCACAAAAGGCTCACAAGCACAATCCTATAACCAAGATAAGGAGGTGAAACTCTTTGGGATTGTATAGTGGAAATAGCTCGTAAAAATGTAGAGAGAAGGCTCAAGCTAAAAACAAGAATGTGAAATTTTGGCTCAAAAGAAAATCTTTTTGATGTGCTTAGCCTCTGGGACCTACATCTTCTTAGCTTCCAAACGTGTGTGTCTTGTGATGGAGTCGAAATGCAACAAAAAGTTAACCTGAAACTTTGTTAAATAAAATTGTTTACAACGTAACTACGTATGTTTTGTTATCATTAAAATTAGGGTTAATGGCCTTTGGGCCAACACTAACTAACAAAATTCTAACCTTAAAATGAAAACTCTAAAATCTAGTTCTCTTCTCTGCCCATTCTTCTCTACTCTGGTGCTGAATTTATTGGAGGAAAAGAGTGGCAAAAGCGTTGGAGAATGAGGGCGAAATTGCTGACCCAATGGCAAAATATTACTGAGAAAACACGGCAAATGCCACAAAAACGCGGCATTTTTTTTGTTGTTGGATCAGTGATTTGAGCGAGAGATACCCCCTATTTAGTTATCTTCAGTTCTTCTGATAAGATTGCATCTAGATCTTTTAGATCTTTAGAATATCTTCATTAATCTTGAGCTAGAGAATCTTATCTTTAAAATCTAAATCATTTAGGATATATCGGATTTTTTCCCTCTTTCTCTGTTATTTACAACCTCTACACCATTAGAGATTAAAACAATTAAATGGCAGAGTTTAATAAAAATAAATTAAATATATGTTAATAATCACACCCCTCACATATCTTTTGCTCATCATCGAGCAAAAATCAAAAGACTTAAGAGTTTGTTAAGCCATTTTCTCAGGTCACGTGACTATATTAAGCATGTGCATTAAGCCTTTAAACCTCTAGGTTTCTTCTAGAGAAGGATGTATTGTCTCATGAGGGTTTTCAGTGGATTACACCCACAAAGTCCAAGTAAAATAGAAAAATATTAGTGCTTTTGAAAAAATTTCTTAAAAGAGAAAAAATGTTCGAAAAACTTTTGCAAGAAATTTAAGTGATCTAAAAATTATAAGTTCACCAAATTATTCATTCTTAAAATTAATCTCGATGCAAGAACTTGTAATCATTAAAGGGAAGAATTCAAACTGTACCCTAAATCATATGCACCTTTTGATCGTGAAATTTTGCTCTGTATTCTTTAACTCTAAATCTTATGTCTTATTATTTTGATTATAGTGAATTTTATCCCTTAGTTTTATTAGGCTTTTAAATTTACTATGTAATCAATATTTAGCTGTCGACTCCTAAACCGGACAGTCTTAGGGTACCAGGTGAGAAAATACCCCTTTGACTCTCAAGCAAATAAGGCCACAAAAATACGTGTTTTATTGGTGATATGAATCAAACCACTTTTAGGCGTGAATACTTATGCTTTATGAGGCACAACTACTCAGCTTAATCAGAAGATTCTTTATATATATATATATACATACATATATATTCTTTTTTATATAAGGCACAAGAGTCTTTGTTTTGAATCCTAAGTGTGTAAGTATATAAAATGCATATTTCATCAAAGTAAAAATCAAGACCAAATTACTTTTTCAATTTTTCTTACTAGACTAAGACATCAAGAAAGTAATCATATTTTGACTAAGTATTAAGAAATTATAATTATGATTCTCCTAATCCTTAATATTATCTCAATTTTTTCACAAAAATATATCAAAATATTGTTTCTCACTTTAAAAATATATTTTATCATGTTAAATGTTAGTGCTTCTCCCCAACACCTATCTCATGCATTATTCCACAATGTATGAATGAAATGAATAAATACATGATATAAAATATAAAAGAGGTGATGTTACCGATACATTGGATCAAATAGACCATTGTCATCTCATTTTTCGGTACTGATTCCAAGAACAATTTAAGGCATTGACCATTAACCTTGAATTTATTCCCGTTCTTAGGATCGCAGATCTCTACTGCACAGTATGAAAATAGGTTTCTCACAATGAATAACCCTGCCCATCTCAAGTTCAACTTTCCTGAAAAAAGATGAAGCCTAGAATTATAGAGTAAGACTTTTGTCTGGAGACAAAAGTTTTTCTTATGATAAATTTATCATTAAAGATCTTAATCATATTTTTTGTTATCTTCACATGTTCATAAGCTTTGTTTCTCAATTTTTCAAGTTCGAAAATTTGTAGTTTTTAAAATTTCACCGGCCTAGATCAAAGTTTAATTGCTTAATTTCCATAAGGCCCTGTGCTCAAGTTCAATAATGGTAGGTGGCAAACCCTTTTAAAGACTAATATATAAGGAGACATCTCTCAAATCATTTTGAAAGCGGTCCTATAGGCCCATAAGGCATCTACCAATTTGGTGGACCAATCTTTTCAGTTTTGACTCACAGTCTTCTCTAAAATAAGTTTGATTTGTCTATTAGAGTCCTCTACCTGCCACTAGTTTAAGGATGATATTGTGTGAACAAATTGTGTGTGATGGCATATTTTTGCATAAGAGTTTCAAAAGATTTATTAAAGAAATGAGTGCTATTATTGTTGATTATAGCACGAGGGGTTTCAAAGCACGAGAAAAATATTCTCTTTCAAGAACTTGATAGCAGCCTTGTTGTCATTCGTTCTGCTAGTAATGGCTTCAACCCACTTAGACACATAATCCACCGCAACCAAAATGTATTGGTTCCCAAATTAACTCGGAAAAGGTCCCCCTAAAGTCAATGCCACAAACTTCAAAAAATTCTATTTTTAAAATTGGATTGAGGGGCATCATGTAACATTTTGAGATCCTACCTATCATTTGACATCTTTGGAAAATCTTGCAGAACTCTAAAGAACTGTTAACAAAGTGGGTCAATAAAACCCACTTTGTAACACTTTTTCAGCAGTCTAGCGGGGACCAAAGTGTCCACCGCATGCAAGCTCATAACAGAAGGAAAGAACACTCTTGACTTTCCCGTCGGGAATACATCTCCTAATGATTTGGTCAGAACAATACTTAAAAAGATACGGTTTCTCCCGAAAGAAATACAGACTTGAGATAAAAACTGGTATAGACATCTTGTTTGTCCAATGAGATAGTGTTTGGTTGTGACTCAGTAGTTGACTATGTCAGCAAACTATGATTTCCTAAAGGCAACTAAGAGTTGTTCATGGGAAAAATTATCATTGATCAGTAATTCATTGTAGGGGCATTAGGGATTCTAGAGAGATGGTTAGCGATAACGTTTTCTACACCCTTTTTATTTTGAATCTCGAGATCAAACTTTTGAAGAAGAAGGATCAAATGAATGTTTCAGGATTTGAGATCCTTCTTAAGCATAAGGTATCTAAGCACAAATGATCAGTGAAGATGGTGGTTTTCGACTCGAGCAGGTATGATTGGAATTTCTCTAAGGCAAACATTGCAGCTAAGAATTCTTTCTCAGTTATAGTGTACTTCAATTGGGTGTCAATGAGAGTACTACTTGAACGTGCTACTTATTATCAATGCGTTATCCTAAGACAGCGCCAATGGCAAAATCTGAAGCATCGCACATGATCTCGAACAACTTTGACCAATTCGAGACAGAAATAATTGATGCAGAAATGAGTTCTTTTTTAAGCTTCTCCCAAAATATGACACATTCATTATTGAAAGTAAATGGCACGTCCTTAAGTAAGAGGTTGGTCAAAAGTATCAATCTTACTAAAGTTCTTAATAAACTTACGATAAAACCGGCGTGTCCTAAGAACAATCAGATATCTTTCACGCATTTAAGCATAGGAAACTTAGTTATGACATCTATCTTCACCTTATCCACTTCAATCTCTTTCCTAGAGATTCATGTCCCAAGATAATTTCATATTTTATCATGAAGTCACATTTCTTCCAGTTTAGTGTCAATCTCTTTTAGGACAAGTTCAAGATGGTGAAAACACTGATTGAATAAATCTCCATAGATGGTGAAATCATCCATGAAGATTTCAAGGAACCATTCTATTATGTCAGAAATAGACTTAGCATGAAACATTGAAACATTATGGGGGCATTGCACAAGCCAAAAGGCATTCGGCGACAAGCAAATATCCTAAATGGACAGGTGAACATGGTCTTCTCTTGGTCTTTCAGAGCTATTAGGATCTGATTGTACCCCAATTAACCATCCAAGAACAGTAGTACTCATGGTCAACTAATCGTTCAAGCATTTGATCAATGAATGGAAGTAAAAAATGGTCCTTACAAGTGGCAGCATTCAACTTTGGGCAGTCAATGCAAACCCAAATTTTGATGGGGAGTCGTGTTAGTAGTCTCTTTGTTCGCGTTCTCTACCATGATGAAACCTGACTTTTTTGAAAGTGCATTGATTTGGATGACCCATTGGCTATCAAAAATGGGATAAATGATCCAATTATCTAAGAGTTTCAAAATTTTGGCACGGACAACCTCCTGCATATTGGGTTTAACCTCCGTTGAGGGTCCTTTTTTTGTGTCATTTCTTTATTGAGATGAATATGATGTTGAACTATAGCTAGACTCGATCCCTTGATGTCGGTCATAATCCAACCAATGGCTTCCCTGTATTTTCTAAGAACTAACATAAGACTTTCTTCTTCCCTATAGTCAGATGTGACGCGATAATGACTGGAAGAGTCTCTTGTTCGCCTAGATAGACAAACTTAAGATGCTTGGGTAAGGCTTTCAATTTTAGGAAAGGGTATGACTTAGTGAAAGGAGGAATCAAGTTCGTTAGCTCTTGATTCAGTGAAATCGGGCTTAAGGTCCAATTCACAGCAGAATCGATGATCTGATCAAGGTTGAAATTTTTAGAGTCTAACATGTACCCACACTCAACTTCTAGTTCTAATTCATCACTATGCGCACTTGTTAAGTTCTCAATGAGGTTCATCTAAAAAGTTTGATCATCCACATCACGGGGTTATTTTTCTAGATTGAAGACATTGACTTCTTTAGTCATGTCTCCAAAGGTTAATCTCATGGATCTGTTTCTACAGTTGATGATTGCATTAGTAGTTATAAGGAATGGATGCCCTAAGATGACAAGAGTTTGAGATCTAAGATTTGACATTGGTTGGGTCTGAAGAACGATGATGAAATAAACTCTCCAACCTGGATAAGGACATCAGTTACTTTTCCCTTGAGAACTTTCACTGACCAGTCAGCTAATTAGATGGTAACTCAGTTCGGACTAAGCTTTCCTAACCTGAGTTACTGGTATACTGAGAAGGGAAGTAAATTGATCCTTGCTCCCAAATCAATAAGTGCTTGACTGATTTCAGTTTTTCCTATTATGCCAGTAAAGGTAGGACAACCTGAATCCTTGTACTTGATAAGGATCGGGCCAGACAGTAGCGCACTAATGTTAGTGGCTAAGAAGACTTTCTTTGGCATATCAGTCTTTCTCTTCTTGGTGACATATCCTTAAGAAATTTAGCATAGGATGGGACTTGTGGGATTGCATCAAGAAGAGGTATATTAATCTTTACTTGATTGAATATCTCAAGTATTTTCTCCATTTGTGCAGCTTGTTTATTATTGTTCTTAATCCTATTTGGAAATGAGACTATAGGCTTGTGCAACTGATCGGTTGACTTGTCTTTTTCAGACATGTCAGAGTTAGAGGGAGTGAAATTAGAAAAAGTGGATACCTGTGTTGATTGTGCTGAATTAAAGTTGATGGCATCGACACTTGGTTATCAACTTGTTTCCCTGACCTCAATATATGAACAACCTTACACTAATTTTCTGCTGATCTTGAGCAAAATAGGCTTGACTAGATTTCTAGGATTTGTCGACGGCTGACTAGGCAAAGTCTCTTTGAGCCTTTCACTTAATGAACTAGTTAGTTGACACATCTAAACCTCTAACTTAGATATGGCTTGAGTGTAGTTGCTCAATAGTTGTCCCATATTTTGCATGAAAGATGTTTAGGACTTAATCAAAGTTTTCATACTTTTCTCCAAATCAGTTAGTTTCTTTTCAGCTGGAGGATTTTGGAAGGAAGGATGTGAAACTTGGTTAGGAATATTCTATAGATAATGAGAGGTTGGAGATGATTGGAAAAATTAAACCTAGGATGGTTATGGTTGTTTTGGCTCCACGAGAATTTGGGTGACTTCTCCATCTAGGATTGTACGTTTGTGAGTAGGGATTATTATGGGCCTTGAGAAGGCCGCATTCATATGCTCTAGAAACATTTGTCTAGCAAGAAAAACCAGACACTCTTTAAATACATGGTTCATAGCCTGAGATTATGTGCAGCTCAGAGTTGGAACTTGTGTTGGCTTGACTTGATTCACTGGAACTAAATTTTTGATTTCTAAGGATTTCAGTCTTCTCATTATACTAGCAAATCAGTAGCAATTAATAACTCGATGGAATGGAGACCTCCTTTTTAAGAGATGGGGTTACTATTCCTAGATTTGTCTGAAGTGGGTTCCTATTGGATGATCTTCTCCGCTAAATCCTTAAATAAGTCCCGTCCTTGATTTTCGTCCTTTTGCAAGAATCCCCTTTGGCATATGGTTTTTAAGAGACTCTTAGTTTGATAGTCTAAACCATCATAGAGAATTTGGCACTGCTGCCATTTCTCTATACTGTGATGAGGGCATTGGGCAAAGAGATTTTTGAAACGTTCAAAGCACCTCCAAAAAGTTTCACTTGAGTCTTACTTAAATTGCATTATGTTCTTCCTAATGAAGGTGATTTTGTAGATAGTGTTTGGTATGGAGAATGGTTCGTGTAAAGTTTCCTTGAATCAACTGAAAGATTACAACGGACTTATACTCCGACTACAAGGAGGGAAGATATTGAGTCTTGAATCTCCCCTTTGTTTAAAGCTGGGTTCTTCAAGTGGCGGTGGAGAGTGAATCTTGTTCTCCGTTGACCGGATGACCGTCGGGATCGTCAGGGATCTTCTCTTTGGCTGGTAGAAGGAGTAACACAGCTCTGTCTACCAAAACTCTCAAAGAGAAGGTAGGCAAAGGGGCAACTCGTACGCAGCGAGTTTGTTGAAGAGTTGAGCTCTCTCTTGCTTCTCTCTCTCTGTCTGCCTGTTGTCTATCTTTTTCTCTCCCTTTTCTCCGACCTTCTTTTTTCTTTCTTTTTTTCTCCTCCTTTTTTTATCCGCAGCGACGGGGCTATTTATAGAGGCTCCAGGGGTGAACGTGCCCCCTAAAAGTGCTCCACAATGAGGGGCTGACCTCCCCGCTATGTGGGCGGCGACTGGCCCATAACCAGGGCGGTTATAACGGAGGCACGGGTTTCAACCCACGCGTCTTGATACTGTGACGCGGGTGTCGAGCCCACGCGCCTTGATGCTGAGACGCGGGTTGTCGAGCCCACGCGCCTTGATATTGAGACGCGGGTGTCGAGCCCACGCGCCTTGATGTTGAGACGCGGGTGTCGAGCCCACGCGCCTTGATGTTGAGACGCGGGTGTCGAGCCCACGTGCCTTGATGTTGAGACGCGGGGTGTCGAGCCCACGCGCCTTGATGTTGAGACGGGGTGTCTAGCCCACGCGCCTTGATGTTGAGACGCGGGTGTCGAGCCCACGCCTTGATGTTGAGATGCGGGTGTCGAGCCCACGCGCCTTGATGTTGAGACGTGGGTGTTGAGCCCACGCGTCTAGAACTTGAGGCTCTGCTTTTAATGGCTTGTCTTTTAGTGATTTTTAGACAGCCTACAGAACCCCCTCCAAAGTTTTCGATATTCCGCAGTTAACTGGGACGGATTTCGAAATACTTTGGACTCTAGCTGAATTCACCTCTATGACTGGACTGTTAATGCTCCGGGTTTGATCTTATCTGGAGTTGGTCTTCGTGAGTGTACTGTTGAACTCTTTGAGGCCACCAGAGTTGATCGTGTTGAGTGTCTAGATACACAGTCTAAACCTCCCCGATTGCTTTTAGTCTGTCATGGACGCGTTTTAAGCAAGAGTGGATGATCGTCTGCTTGTGCCAGTGTACTGTTGAAACTGATTTGCAGAAGTAAGGACTGAACGCCAGTTCTTTTTTTGAAGAGCAGAGATGGTACTGCTTTACAGACGCGACTTTCATGGGGTGCGCCTTTTGGAAATGGAAAACGCGACTGGTATTCCATTGGGCAGACGCGATGCTAGGCCGGATTGGAAGGACGCGAACTTCGGAGAGACGCGCCTGTTGGGTGCGAATCCGTGCCATGTCATGAGTGCACCGCCACTTGTTCTGGGGAACCGTCGGGGCATCACCTTTTGACGCGCGGACTTCCCGGTTCATTAAATGATCTGTTCTACGCGTCAAGCGATGACTCGCTGTAGAGCTAATCGAGCCACGCGCCGCGTATCTTTGCAAATCTTTGTGCCTATAAATAGCAACAGTCAGAGAGATATCCTCGTCTTCTCCGAGCGCATCTGTTAGGGTTTTTTAGAAAGAGGATTTTTGTTCATCATTTTTCATTTCTCCTTCATCGGACTCTTGATCACCAATGGCACCCAAGGCCAAGCCAATCGCATCATCCTCAAAGGCAGCCGTCGCCGAGGCCCAGAGGGGCGGTTCCTCCGTTCAGGAAGTCCTTTTCCCAGGTATAATGCCGTTCAGGCTTAACCTTCACCATTAATGGAAGTTCATGGAACCCCTAAAAAAAATCTTTTTTTTGAGGAGAACCGTCAACACAGAATATAAACCGTGTTTGATTCTTAGACGCGGTCTCAGATGCGGTCTTTGAGTTGATAATCAAGGCGCGGGTTTGATGACCCGGTGCCTGTGAGCCCTGCATTTCGGATTCTTCACTTAGAATATTTCTAATTGTGAAGGGTTCGGACGCGGACTTGATCCTTGCGTTCTATGATGCATCAGTGTGAATCTGAATCGGCACCTGAGCCCAAGTACTTAGAGGTTTTTCATAAGTCTTAGTTTTCAAAACGCGGGCTTGATCCTGCGGGCTCACATCTGGACGCGAATTTGCAGGTCTGGACGCGGATTTAATAATTCCTGCGTCCAGTGTCTCTTCTGCGCGGATTCTCAAGTCTAGATGTGAATTTTGATAATTTCTGCGTCCAGTATCTTTCTTGCGTCTGGAATATAGACACTTAACATTTTTTTGATAAGATGTCTGATCAAGTGTCCTTTTCTTTTGCAGTGCCACACTCTTCTGCTCCACTCTCCAAGAAGCGCCACTTTGGGCACGTAGGTGGTGCTGACCGTGATTGCTGAGGACTGTACCTGTGACTGCTGACAGGTCGCAGGGGCGCAAGAAAAGGCTCTCCAATGTTAACATGACAACTTTTCGGGAGCTTATGACTGACGCAGCATTCACAACGGATGCTCGCGTTCCGCTGGAGAAGCATGCTTTCTTCTTTGGAGACCATATCGGCGATGGCGGCTATTCCATGTATGACGGAGATTATAAATGGCTTCGCCAGATAGGGGATAGAAGATTTTTTCTTCCGGACATGGAGAGGATGTACCCGCTGTCTTATCTCCAGCACATGTCCGTCCCTCGGAGAGATGAAATGGGACCTTTCCCGATATGTCCCTGAGATTACTCTCGGTGACTTAGGCTCAAAAGGGTATACCGTCATGATAGTCATGATAGGGCGGTTCTCGGCTTGTTCCCCGGGTCGCTCAGGACTGAGCCCCCAGTTGGAGAAACACCAAAACTTGGCACCACTTTCCTCAACGCATTCATGAAAGTGGAGGGTGATTTTCTGGTTGAGTTCCGTTCGCCCGGGTGGGTTCATTCCACCGAGAAGTATTGGTGGGGCAGGATGGTAAGCTTCATCCTTGCCGACCTTAGGGACTTGTTGGAGCAAACGGATTTGTACCAAGCAGTCAGGGCCGTCCAGTATGGTATCCCGCCGAGTTCTCAGAACTTCTTCGGGATCCTGGAGCGTTACAATCCTTTGACGGGGACATTCTTCACTCTGGTTGGAGAGATGGGCCTTGCCCTGCACGAGTTGCATGAGGTCTCGGGGCTGGCAACAGGGGACTCTCCCTATGAGGAATATGTCCCAACCACTGAGGAGCTCAACCTTATGAAGAAAGGGTCTCCTCAAGTGTACGAGACTTATTGGGAGGTGTTATGTCACTTCCACATTTGCGGTCAGGTAACCTCTTGGAGGTCGGGAGGAGTCAAGCAGTTGTCTTGGGCCAGCTACTTGTTTAACGGCATCAATAGAAAGACCATCCGGTAACCCGACTGGCTCCCAGCTCCGACAAGGAGATTGACGACAGGATTAAGGCTTCTGAAGGCTTCTACACCACGGTTTCGAACGAGGAGGTTTTCGAACCTGACATGGTTTTCGAAAGCGTTCATCATCAAGCCCGGGTTCCTATCTCCGATCGAGCACTGTTGGCGGGCTTCTTGTTGCTGTGGTTGAAGCGCTCTGTGGTGCCCACGCTGCCACATGAAGTCGTTGTTGCCGATGTAGTGTACCCGGCGGTGCTCCTGGCCTATGGCAGTCCTATAGCCCTTCTCCCGGCCATGGCGGCTGGCATTCAAAGCGGGTTACGGGCGTTAACCCAGGCTTTCTGCGAGGCAGGGAAGGCTGTCGACTTCCATGGCAAGCCGATTGTTGACTTAGAGGGGAAGCCGACGGTGAAGCGCCCCAACCCTCGGGTCAAGCTGCCCTACACGTACTTAATGGCTTGGTACGTGATGCACTGCCCCTCTCTGATGACGCCGGTGCCTTGGAGTGAGGGTTTTGTTCCTTTTGTACAGCGGTTGGAGGGTTGTGACTGGCGTAATACTTACATGTATTACGTTCGAAAGTGCATTCTGTCTGCTTCGAACTACCAGCTTAACCGCTGCTTCCCCGAGATTCCTGGTGCATCTTTCGGGAACTATTTACTGACTCCGCAGGCCAAGATGATTTCACTAGGCTGTCAACGGGGATTTTCTGGTGATTGGTTAACATCCGGCCTGGGTATGTGCTTTTCCGTTTTCCGGCAAGGTACTTCATGCACGATCGAGCCATATATGCCGAATCGCTTCGCCCGACAGTTCGGCTATGATCAACTCTACGTCGGCAACCCCAATGCTCGACTCGCCTTCAGTGGGAACATGTTCGAAGGTGCTCGGGCTTGGTACTATAGTGTGGCCGGGGGGACGGAAGCAACTTTCCGTCTACCTCTCAAGGAGCAAAGGGCCGCACAAGCTTCAGCTTCTGTACCTGGTACTTCCAGGTCAACCAGACACCATACTTTGTTCCGGAGTATTCATGCATTGAGAGTATCAATGTAAATTTCGAAGCAAGGTCGGGGTCCGGTAAACGCTCGCGAGCGTCGAGCAGTACCTGAAGGCTCTGAGGGAAGTCGGAAGAGGGACGAGGGAGGAGCCACGAGCAACAAAGGCTCGACAAGCGGTGAGTAAGCGTGCTCGAGGCTCTACTTCCACTGCTGACCCTGCCCCAAAGAAGGTCCGGAGAGACACTTGACGGCCGAAGTTTCTCTATCCGAAGACATCCCTACTGGTGTTGAGGAACCGAGGGAAGAAGAGGCAGATGAAGAGGCTGTCCCCTTAGTCCGTGCCCATAGGTTGCGCAGAGCAGGGGCTGCAGGAGTTCAGAGGAAGGAGAGCCTGCTGACGAACCGACCGCCGCTGACGAGGCCGAGCAGTTCGAAGTCGACATCATGAGCGGAGGTGATATTGAGATTCTGGTGGTCTCAGCTCAGCCCAGGTTTTCCTCAGCTCACGAAAGGAGAGATGAGGCACAGCAACCTGGGTCTCCAAGTGTGTTCATTTCCAGTCCTCGGACAGTTGACCCCAGCCCTACCACTGGGGTAATTGGTGGCAAGGCTCCGGCTACGAGGCCTCTCGCGTTGAACTGTCGTCTTCCTTATCCGCAGAGGGAAGCGATTTTGAGGATGAGGTCGACTATGGTGACGAACCCGCTCCTCCTGATCCGAGTAAATTCTCACACATCTCGGAGGAGGAAATACATGGGTGCGAGCCGTTGACGGCATCACCACTGGCGGCAGTTATTCCGCTGAAGGTACTTTTTTTTACCTTCTGACTTAATTTCTCTTTTCATTTTGAAGAGGAGGTTTTAACATTCTCCTTTTATGCTGCAGGGTTGGCCGAGGATATTGAGGCTGCAACCTCCTCGCATATCGAGGAGATGGTGCAAGAGTTGACCCAGCCGGAAAGAGTTGAGACTCCAACCGCCGAGATGCCTCCAGAGAAGGCAACTACTGAAATCGGGAGACTCCCACTCTACAGGACGAGGAGGCAACCACTGAAGCCAGGGAGACTTCTAATCTGCAGGATTCGCCTAAGAATTTGACATCTCTGGACCTCCAACTTGGTAAGGAAGTTTTGATGTCTTGGATGTTTCTCTTTTCACCATTGTAGCTAATGTTGAGATAATTTGCAGAGAGAACTGGGGGGCTCAGGTGGAGAGTCTGACGGTCAGTGCCCCTCCGGAAGGCCACACAGCTCAAGCCTCGGCCGAGGTTTCTGAGGAGGTCGAGCTCACTACTCTGTCATCAGCTGTGGAGGTCCTGCAGAGGTAGCGCCCCTAGAAGCGCTAGTGGCTACTTTGCTCCTGCCGTACCGGTGGTCACCCGACTCTTGCGCGAGAAGAGCCGCTTACATCCCTCACCCCGTGATAGAAAGGGGGTCGGGGAGCACCTCGGGCGATGATACTATGGAGTTCCTGACACGCAAAACGGTGCAGCAGTTCTTTGACTCGATGTGATCATGCATCGATTTCATCCTGTCTGGGGTAGCTCCTTTGAATTCGCTCGGATATTTATCGGAAACTTGGCCGAGAACATCAAGTTGCCGAGGCCCTTTGCTAGCCCAGGCGTGTCTGCTGGTGGTGGAGCAGCTGGGACAAGACCTGAGAGAGCTTCGATCCCTGGAGGATGCCGGCTCATTCCACGAAGCCCAGGAAACTCTGAATAGGCTCCTTGCTGCTCAAGAGCAGGAGCGAAGGGAGGTGGAGGAGAAGATAAGCGATAACACCCGTCTTCTTGAAGGTTTCCAGGCTGATCATCAACGGCTAGCGATCGAGTCCAAGGAATCTGTCATGATCATACAGGCTGCAAAGCAGGCTATCCTTGACTCTCGGGCTGCTATAGCCAGGGCTGAGGCCATGATTGCTTTTAACGAACAGAGGCTTGCTACCTCTGAAAAGAGGCTAGCGGAGTTAGAGGCTGCCAAGGCGCAAGTTGAAGCAAACCTCTCTGTTCGTTCATCCGAGTTAGAATCCCTCAGAGTACAAGCGTAGGGATTTATCTGAGGCGGATCTGCGGGCCCAAGCTCTCATGGAGGCTGAGAAGGCGCGTCAACATAAGATACATCGCCTTAGAGAGCAAATCCGTTCCTTGGCGAACCAGGACTTGTAGCCTTCTTTTTTTTTGTAAAAAAAAGGACACTCTATTCACCAAGAGTGTTTTGTACTTGCTTTTACCATTTTTTTTTGAATAGTAAAAGTCTTTGAAGTTCTTGTTCCATCTTTATTGCCTTGCTGTAGATGAATTCAACTTCTTTAGACTTCTTGATGAGACGCGGCATTGATTCATAGGGACCTAGATAGAACTAAGTTTTTCTGATGAGACGCGGCATCAAATCATAGAGAGAGAGAGACGCAGTCATCAGTTCATAGGAACTTAGGCAGAACTAAGTCTTTGAGACGTGGCGTCAATTCACAGAGAGAAACGCGGGTTTAATTAACGCAAATCTGTCCTGCTAATGAAGACGCGGTTCAAGTGGACGCGAAGGACGCAGTTTTGAGTGGGACTGACTGGTCGCAGTCCTTAAGGATGCAGCGCTGGGTCTTTTGACTAGGTGCAAAAACCCATCACTACCATGCAGACGCAGCTCCTCTAATGAAGACTCGAAGGACGCAGCCTTGCGTATTTTCTGACTAATCCCACAATGCCTAAGTCTTTTGCTGAATTAAGTGCTTTCCCTTAAAATGGGCCCCGTTTGCTGAAGGGACGCAACTTTGGGTCACGCGGACATTCCTCTGGAATGCAGGTGGAAGTCATTCAGTCTGAAAAGGGAACGCGAATTCCTGGACGCGGTTTTCTCATCTGCGTCTTGATGTAACTTCCCAGGCGTTAAATGCGGCCTGACTTAAAGATTTCATGAGATCTTTGAACGTCAAGTCTTCACTGACGATTGGGAAACCGGGTCGTCCATTATTTCCCGAAGCGGTGTCCACGCGTTGGTTCCTCATTGGACTCAGGCGTTAATGCCTTTTAATGCAAAACCGGCGCTGGTGGTTTGAGACCAACGTCTGCGACGCTTCCCGAAGCAACGTTCCACGCGTCAGACTCCTATTGGACTTTGACGGTCGTGCGGTTATTAAGGCTGACGGTTTTGATTAATGAACCATTAATGACAGTTATCAGGGGCTGCCTATAAATAGGGCTCACCTCTCCCTCTTTGACAACCCAAACTTAGACTGTTTTCTTTTGATTGCTCTGAGAAATTCCGCCTTCTTCAGAGTTTTTAACAGGGGTCTGTCTCCATGGATGAAGGTGACTCTGTGGATGAAGATGACCTAGAGCTTTCATGCTTCTGTTTGGTCTCTTCAGGAGAAAAGCAACTCTTTGATCATCTTTCATGTCCACGTTTTAATGCAGAGAGTTCAACTCTTGATAGAGGCCTCTGCGGTATGCGTCCCGACTTGCCATGATATTTTTAGTCCACCCAGGCTTGCACCTTGGCATCTCTAAAGAGATATCACCATCTGGATGAAGTCTTAGTTGGTGCATTCCTTTTTTTTGGAATTTGCGCCATCGACTTGAACTTCTCTGGACGCGAGTACAGAAGTCTTTGGCACTTGGCGCTGGCTTTGCTCATGAAGCTCGCGTTTTAAGGCCACTGACTTGGATGAATTCCAACTCAGGTTGAAGGTTTCAAACCCGAATCTTGCAACCCTGTTCATTCAACAGGGAGATGGCAATTTTTTCGGCGTCTGAGTCTTTTCGCGCCTGATGTGTTAGACGCAAGATGCAGAAAATTGGACTGCGTTTGAACCCTGCGTGTATCACAGTTTAACTCGCGTCTGTTTCTGCCAACCGCGGAAGTTTTGGCTCACTGCGTGGGTCATTTCCGCGTCTGTAGTCTTCGGCAATAACTGCGTCTGTCACTTAGTTTTCTCTGTTGAAGTGTACTAAGTTTCAGATGTTTTGATTCCTTTGTTTATTCCTTGCAAGTAGGCTTGATCGTCCTTTTTCAGGTTCGCTGGGCCCCTGGAAGAATATTTCAGCCGGCGAAACTCGTTCGATGTTCGTCCACAATGGAAGAAATCATAGTCTCCGTCGTCCACCAGGGAAGAAATCACGATCCCTGACGGGGACTTAACCCTCGTCAAGATCTTATTGGACGCGATGCACCAGTCATGCTTGCGGGCTGGTGACGGTCACAGTGGGTATGGCGGCGAGGGGTTACGGTGGATATAGTGGCAGATAGCATCCCCTTCCTCTCTCACCCCAGAAGTGACATCGAGGACACTCCATGTTTGTTGGATGGCCTTCTGGCGAAAGAGATGCTCATGAATGAAGGGTTGCATGGCTTTCTGCTGCCACCGGACCTCAAGAACACCATTGCTTTTAGCTTAGTCAGCTAGGGCTCTTTCGATGTTTACACATGCATCGTGGTGCAGCCAGCTTCTATTGTCGCCACAGTTTGGCACTTTTCCAAACATCGTGCACTTGGAATCAGATGCGGCTTCAAGGAGTGAGTACGGCCTCTAAGAGAGAGAGGGACTTCTTGTACTCCTTAATTGTAACACTCAATCTTATTGTATAAGAGAGCGTTTGTATCACTTTCATATGCCTGGATATAAATAAAGTGACATTTTTCTTTCTGCCTCTTTCTATTGTCTTGAATCTTTTGTCTTCAGTCAGACGCATAGAAGCAGAAGATCTTTGACTTCGTCAAAATTATAATGATAATCTTAATAAGTCAAATTTTGTAGGGAAAGATCCTATTTCAAGAACTTTCACAATACTGTCAGAGGTGTAATATTAACTTGACAGAGATAAAATAATATTTGGTGGACCAGCCACTTATAAGAAAGTGACAGGTGGACACGTACCCCCAAGGAAGGTGGACTTTTATCAAGGGTTTGGGATCAACTTGATTAAGTTCAGCCAGGGAGTTGATGGAAACACTGTAAATGGTGTAGTGTTAACCTGACAATGTTTTTAGGTAGACTTGTTATTCTATTGAAGAGAATAACAAGTAAGACTATACTCATGGGGAATCTAGGGAAGTCTTTACCGTAGAGGTGTGATATTAACTTAACGGGTTGAAAGTAGTCTCGTCAGAAGTGTGATGTTAACTTGACAAGGATGTGAGTCAGAAGGTATATTAACTTGACTCAAAAGTATTTCAGTTTTGTTTTGGGAAACTGAGAGTGTCACTGACATAGGTGTGGTGTTTAACTTGACAGTGAGGGTAATGCTAGAGGTGTAATGTGGAACATAGCATTGGTCATCTCGGCTTGGATTAGGAAGTCGAGGAAAAGTCATGGCCATAGGTGTATTGTTGAACTTAGCAATGACTTAGATGCTAGAGGTGTAGTGTTAACTTAACATCATTCATTTCAGCTTCAATACGAAAGTCTGAAGGAAAGTGACTGTCAGAGGTGT
The DNA here is from genome assembly GCA_038442645.1 of Agave tequilana. Lineage (NCBI taxonomy): Eukaryota > Viridiplantae > Streptophyta > Magnoliopsida > Asparagales > Asparagaceae > Agave > Agave tequilana. The sequence continues at coordinate 186,318 of JAVJIF010034513.1, forward strand.
AATATAACTTGACAGAAGTTTGGTGTACTGTTTAGAAGTATAATGTTAACTAAACAGTAATTTGTCAGAGGTGTGATATAACTTGACAAGAATTGGCTCGTGCCAAAAACGTTTGAGAACGGTCATTCTATTGATGAGAACTGACAGGGGAATTTGGAGTGCCAGAGGTATAGTGTTAACTTGGCAACAACTGTATCTTGTAGGCTTACCATTCTGTGGATGAGAATTGGTAAGGGATTTGGAGGGGAGAGTGGAGTTGAGTCCACTTAGGATTTTTAGCAAACCCTCAGCTATCAACGGGTTTGATATGCCTTTACCAACTACCGTTTGAGTGGGCTAGCCATGCTATTCCCCTCAGCATGATGAGTTGTCGAAGACTTATGTTGGGCTTAGAAGCCAACATTTTCCTCTATCCTTAGTCGTCGGAGGCGTTGGATATTAATGAAGAAACTCTTCTGTTTTGATCAGAGGTGTAATTTTGAACTTGATCAGCGGAAGAATACCATTTAAGGATAGTATTTCTTCAAGAACCTGCCATTGATAGGCATCATGAGTGTATCGCCATTCGAGGTTATGAGGCGATATGATCCATTCGAGTAGAACTGACTCTACCACAAACGTTCCTTCCCATTTGGGTTGGAAATTTTCCTTTTGTCTTGTGCGTCATCACCATGGGTCTTCTGACGGCTAAGACAAGATCGCCTTTCCTGAAAGTCCGCACCTAACTTTCTTGTTGAAGGCTTTGGTAATTCGAGCCTGGTAGAGCTCGATTTGCTGTTGGGCTTGCAGACGCTTGTCATCTAAGGCCTCTAATTCCTGGAGTCGCTGTCGATGCTTCTCCTCGGTTGTCATCTCCGCTGTCAAGGCGACGCGTAGAGATGGAATTTGGAATTCTAGTGGAAGTACGGCTTCACATTCATATACCAAAGAAAATGGCGTGGTTTAGTTGGGGTTCATACAGTTGTGCGATAGGCCCATAAGCATTCACCCAGCTTATCGTCCAGTCTCGTTGACTTTTCGAGACGAATTTCTTGAGAAGCTTGCCAATAGTCTTATTGAAAGCTTCTGCGAGGCCGTTAGTGGCAGGATAGTATGCCGTCGAGGACACACTCTGGATTCTGAACTTAGCGCAGAATCTCTGGAAGTCCTGGCTGATGAACTGGGGTCCATTGTCATGGACAATTCGCCGAGGTACACCGAAACGGTAAATAACGTGATGTTTCACGAACTTGATCACGTTAGACGATTTTACCTCAATCAGGGGAATAGCTTCGGCCCATTTAGAGAAATAATCGGTTATTGCCAAAACAAACCGATGTCCCTTTGATGATGGTAGGCTGATAGGACCACCACATCCATCCCCCACATTTCAAATGGCCAGGTAGAGGTCGTGGAGTGGAGGTACCCTGGTGCTTGATGGATGAAATCGCCGTGCACTTGGCAGGCGTGACATCTTTTGGCATAAGTGATGGCATCGGCAATCATCTTGGGCCAGTAGTAACCCAATCTTTAGAGTCGATGTGCCAGTTTTGGGCCAGGTTGATGGGCTCCATACATACCATCATGGGCTTCTTTCAATACCTCTTGGGCTCCTTTGGTGAGAGGCACCGGAGCAAGACCCCGTCATGCGATCGACGATACAATGTTCGTGCAATCGCATTGTAGTAAAATTTAGGGGCTTTCCTTCGAATGGCAGCCGTCCTTGGCGTCCTCAGGCAGGATGCCATACAAGACATAGTCGATATAGGGGAATCGCCAGTATTTAAGCTCTGGCCCGGTTGACAATTCAGCGCTTCTTTGCCTTGATACTCTCCCTTTGACTCCTGATAGTCTTCGAGGGCAGTTCTCGGGCAATACAGGTCGTGGCTGTAGACGAATACCTTCTCCATTGCTCCAGCTGGAAGAGCTAAGGAGGCCGCGAGGGATGCCAGTGCATCTGCATGCGCATTTTGCCTGCGCGGTACATGATCGATGTAGAAGTTTGTGAACCTCTCGGCCATGTGGATAGTTGCGTTGTAGTAGGGTACTAGGTCCTCATGTCTGACTTCGTACTCCCTGCGAACTTGGCTAACAATGAGTTTGGAGTCACCGTATGCCTCGAGATTTTTAACGCCAATCTCATCGGCGAACTGCATCCCAATCAAAAGAGCGTTGTATTCTGCTACATTGTTGGAACAAGGCTCAGTTAATGAGACAGCTCGAGGAATCACATAATTCTATGGCGAGACGAGTACTACTCCTACTCCCGCTACAATGTGTCCTTTTGGGCTTGTTCTGGATGCACCGTCAAAGAAGAGTTGCCACACTTGATTTTCGAACGATGTCTGAGTTAGGCAGGCTTCAGCGACCTCATCTGGGAGATCGTCGTAAAGTTTTGGTTGCCCTCAGATCTGGATACTCAGCCAGAAAATCTGCCACCGCTTGTCCTTTAATGGCCTTCTGTGGTAAAAAGTGCATTTCATATTGAGATAACAATATGGCCCATTTTGTCAGTCGGCCATTTAGCGATGAAGGTTTTGTCATGAGTAACCTCAAGGGGTTGACTTTTGATATGACATTTATGGTTTGGCCCGCCAGGTAGTGTCGCATTTTCTGAATGGCGAACACCAGTGCCAAACATTCCTTCTCGATCAGGTTGTACCGATGTTCGGCTCCGATCATTGTTCTACTCAGATAGTAGATCGCTTGCTCTCGTCCTTGATCATCATGCTGAGCTAGTAGAGCTCCCAAAGAATGATCCATTGCCCGGACGTATACCAGGAAAGTTTTCCGGATATCGGAGCTGCAAGGACTGGTGGTTGGTGAGGTATTGCTTGATTTCCTCAAATGCTTGTTGACAAGCATCGTCCCAAATGAACGAGACACCCTTCTTCATTAGCTTAGTGAAGGTTGGCATCTTCCGGAGAGGTTTGAGATGAACCTACGGATGTACGCCAATCGTCCTTGCAATCCCCTGAGTTTCTTGAGATTTCTCGGAGGTTGCATCTCCTAGATAGCGCGAACTTTTTCTGGGTCCAGATGAATTCCCGTGGAGGTTACAACAAATCCTAGGAATTTGCCACTGGCCACCCCCAGGAAGGACTTGGTGGGATCATCTTCAATTGATGAGCCCGCATGATATCAAAGACAACCTTCAGGTCGGATATGTGATCGTCTTTAGTGCAACTTTCACCGCGATGTCGTCAATATAACACTCCACCGTTTTGCATATTTGCTGATGAAAATGGCATTCATGGCCCTTTGATATGTTGCCCCTGCATTCTTCAGTCCGAAGGGCATGACGTGTGTAGCAATATACCCCTAGAGGTGTCCTGAAGGAGGTATGCTTTTCGTCATCAGGATACATTTTAATTTGATTGTATCCTGAGAATCCATCCATGAAGGACATT